>REGM01000039.1:584081-601007 GCA_004194415.1 Aurelia aurita
TTCTTGAAATTCTATTGTTTAAGTGGGTATTAAGTCATCATAAAAATGGGTTTGTCAACCGTTACATCATGATAGAAGTGGATTGGTCAGCAAAAACTCCGAGGCACACCCCTATACAAATGTGGGTCAAGTTCTACCTCACGGAAGCCGAATTCATATCAGTTATAACTTGCTGATTTTGATTTCTTACCCTGCAATTTTGACGAAAATGAGGCTGATTGACTCTTTTTAAGTCCCCTGTAGCCATCGAGGAACTATTCTTGGCATATTTAACATGTTCTGGACATCGTTTCATTACAAATCGATCCCTATCGGCGATATAAGTTCGAAGTCTTTTGAAATTCCTTACTAATACTCCAGAACATTAAATCGTGACTTGAAACGTCAAAACGAGGCTGAAGTTCCCGGATATTGCCCGTATAACATCGATATTCGGAATCAGCACCCCAAAATTGACCAAAGGCAGGTGGTCTCATAAATTTCGCTTTCGGGGGAAGATACCCCCCCTTCACCGCCTGGTCTATTATGACGTCATTTTGTTTGCAAAAAGGCAAGAAAACAATTGATATCAAGAGCATTTCTTGTAAAAAAGCCTGAAAACCCAAAGATTTGTCAATGGACTTTCTTTTCATGAGATATGAGATCTATAACATTTCTGGGCGTGTTTTGTCGCTCTAATATGCTGCAGCAGCAGGTTTAATTGCAAACATAATCATTGTCGCCAGTTTTTCTACTCTCTGCCTATACTTTCCCTGTAAATATGCAAACAAAATGACGTCATCACTTTAAAACGTAAAACAGCGAATATCTCCGAAACGAAATAAAATATTACAAAACTTTAAACGGTATCATTAATCAAACCAGTCAGTCATTTCCTTTTACAAATAAAAATTTTCGCTTCAGGTCCCCTTTAAAGGCGCCGACAAAATCCCAAATTGAGACAACTTTTTTTGTCTGAATTCTCGAAAATAGTTGCAAACGTTTTTACTAGAAATTGCTCTATCTGAAGCATTCAGTGCGGATCTTTCGTTAAAATTGTGCTAATTCTATGGAAGTATAACCCATTATAGCGAAGATTTCATCACTAAGCTGCAAAAAAAGGAAATTGTTTCCAAATTTCCAGAAAGTCGAACACTTTTGTCCAAAACGTTTGCTTGTTGACATGCTTTCATACAAGCATATTTAATCTGCCTTACCTCTCTTTAGAAACCACCGTATTGAACTTGTATGCGAATCTCGAGCACTATCTTTAGAAAGTGGGGCTGGTCTGGACCCACTCGATCCCCCCTCGATGGGTCTACATACAACTGATGCTCCTACATATAATACATATTAACTAGCAATAGTAAATACTATAGTGCCCCTCACCTTCCTCAATAATCGATATGATCTTAATTGAAGTCATCAATGGGTATGGAGTGATAAAATCCCTGTGCTCCCAAGGGCGCCTACCTTGTATGAAATAGGTTTATTCGCAGTCCTTTTTTCATGACAATAGTTCACACAGTAATTGCTGTATTGTAGTCTTTTTATCCGAACCGGAAGACGTAAGGGGGTAAGATGACGTAAGATAAATTTGTGGTTTCAGGTTCAGGTGTTGATGTAACCCTGATGTAATGCGATATCAACTGTTACAAGGACGACCAGAGGGAACCACAGGGAGTGCTTTTTGATTGGTCAACACTGATAGACGTTAGAATTTGAAAGTCACCATAAGTATACACGGATTAACAGGACAGCAATTGCTCCGTGTACTATGTCACGAAAACAGGACCGCGAATAAACCCAATTCATACAAGGTAGGCGCCCTTGATGCTCCCAATGTTTATTCATACGAGCTAAAACCATCCAAACAACCTATTGGCTAGACTTATAAACATATCATTGGTTTGGCATTTAGGTTTTTTAGGTTATTAGGTTTCAGGTACACGAAAGAGACTTGGGCAAGTCCATGTTGACATCAATGGCAACGAGGAACAAAGCCTTTTGCTATAATCTCATTTCTCAGGAATGTCTAACTTTTACTAGACTTGCTCCAAGTCTAAACTTTTACTTGATGATCGAAAAGACAATGTAGCCTCGCAATTGCTAGTCTTGAAGACTCCCTTGGTTTGACCAGTTTCTAATCCAAATATCAGAGATGAATTGAATTGTGTTGTTTTAACTGAAGCATGATTGGCCATTAAAACAATGCCTTTGAAAATTGGGGAAAAAACTGGTTTTTCGAAGTTGTCTTTTATGGCAAACCAGCTGAAAATGCTCGAGATTTTGAGTCCACAGAATCTTTAATTCTCTTTACGCTCGTTGTTCTAATAAAGCCCTGCTTCAGTGCGGTGCAATTATTATCATTATTATTATTATCATCAAATTATAGGTTGGTCGTGTTGGTCGTGCAGACGCAGGGGCTNATTTGTCGCTCATTGGCATTTACTCCATACATTACTACTGACGAAGAATTACTGACGAAGAAAAGAATTAGACTTGGAGCAAGTCTAAACTTTTACTTGATGATCGAAAAGACAATGTAGCCTCGCAATTGCTAGTCTTGAAGACTCCCTTGGTTTGACCAGTTTCTAATCCAAATATCAGAGATGAATTGAATTGTGTTGTGTTAACTGAAGCATGATTGGCCATTAAAACAATGCCTTTGAAAATTGGGGAAAAAACTGGTTTTTCGAAGTTGTCTTTTATGGCAAACCAGCTGAAAATGCTCGAGATTTTGAGTCCACAGAATCTTTAATTCTCTTTACGCTCGTTGTTCTAATAAAGCCCTGCTTCAGTGCGGTGCAATTATTATCATTATTATTATTATCATCAAATTATAGGTTGGTCGTGTTGGTCGTGCAGACGCAGGGGCTGGAACGCCTCAGGACGTTGAGTAGACATTGACGGCACTAACGGACTCGCAGCTTACTGTTATTTTTAATTTTGGTAGCTACCATTTTTACTACTCATTTAATATAAGCTTGTGTATTCATTAATGCTGCTGATTCAAGCAAACGAAAATAAACTGTCTTTTTTACATTACCAAGTCTTGTGTTTTAAGCCGTAGTCGAACTATAATGCCTGCCAAAAGTCCTTGGAACACTTAGGTCAGTTCTTGATAATGACACACTTTTCCGCGTTTCAATCCGTAGAGATTAGTTAGGCACCCCCTCTCTCCCCAAACAATGTTGATTTGCAAGGTTATGGTCCTAGCATTCCATTAGAGTCGCGAATCGTCCTGTCATCCTCATTTTATTGTCACAGAACAACATCGTCACAGGAAGAGTCAGTATCGACGCAGGAGTAATGACCGTTGTATGAAGGTTGAGGTGTTCCGTGTTCCAAGACCTTTGGCAGGCATTGTCTGAATTTTATTTTGATAACGGCGACGTACAAGGAAACAAACTTAATGCACCTTGGGGTTTTCGATGGTGCTGATTTCATTGGTGATTATGAAAATGAAGCCAAAATCTCCAAACATAAAAAACGGGCGTATATTTAAATGACTAAAATACAACCAGTTGCACAGTTTGTCTTCCAGTCAAACAAGATTTCCTCACAATACTGAATTCGCATCTTTTCCAGTTTGCACAACTCAAACAGACATAACTATTTTCAAGATTTCGTTACGAAATTTTATTTTATTTCATCTTGCTTCGTTTCTTCTGATGAACAGAAAGAATCGCGGAAAGAATGACGAATACTTCGACCATGCATAGATGTAAAGTTGATGTTTCTTTTCGTAGAAGGACCCGTAAACTAATAATCTACCATTCTCATCCTATTCAAATCTAAATAGCTGGCTACAATGATTATTTGGTAGGATCCTAAGTGTAGAATCACACTTAGTCAATTATGACGTCATAAATATGGAATACAGACTTCTAGTTATCACCAATGAAATCAGCACCATCGAAAACGCTAGGATGCATGAAGTTGTTATCTTGTAAGTCGCCGTTATCAAAATAAAATTCAGAACAATGCCCGACAAAAGTCCTTGCAGGCCATTTCTTGATAATGACACACTTTTCCGCATTTCTATCCGTAGAGATTAGTTGAGGCACCCCCCCCCCAAAGAATGTTGATTTGCAAGGTTATGGTCCTAGCATTCCATCAGAGACGCGAATCGTCCTGTCATCCACATTTTATCGTCACAGAACAACATTGTTCTAAGGGGGAGAGGTGGTAATCGCAAAACAAGGCAAAATTAGCTGAGGTGTTCCAAGACTTCTGGCAGGCATTGCAGTGCAGCCTGCGTTACGGAAAACTCAGAAAGTTCGGAAATCTTTTTCCAAACTTTACTTGTCCGACTTTTCGTATTTCCCCTATATCAAATTCGAAAACACGGACAAAATTTTCCGAAGTTTCGAAAACTCCGAAAGCAGGAAGCAGAATGCCCACAAGCACGATACACGGCAACCTGCTTTGCAACGAGCGTCATGCATGGAATGCAAATGGAATTGGTACATCTATACATATTGCACTTGAGAGACAAATACGTGCGAATCGTGCGAAATGAACTAATATATTTAGAACAAAATTCAAACAAATCATTACTTTTGCAAAAAAATTGGACAAGACTTAGTCTCGACAGAGAGAAAAGGGAGTCGAAGATTCCAAAAAAGTGGTTCTCACAACTACATTAAAACCCCAAAAGTTTCGGACAGTAAAGGTTTCGGACAGATTTCCTATGAAACCTTTTTGTCCAAATTACCTATAAAAGCGCCCTAAAAAGTTTTTTGGCTAAGTTTCTGGCTGATGACTTTTATAATTGGAGCATTCAGTTTTTCGCTTAAAATTATATTAACTCTATACAAATATAACCCACTTCAATGGAAAAATTTGATGAATAAACTTTAAAAAAAATGTTAACAATTTTCAAAAAATTTCCGAAACTTTTTGTCCGAAGTTTTTGTCCAAAACTTTTCCCATTTAGATCTTTGACTCCCTTTTCTCTCTGGCAAGTGTCGAGACGAAGTCTTATCCAATTTGAAGTCATTTTGAAACCTTTCCTTGAAACCAGTGGAAAGTTCCTTTCAAGCCATAAAGTCAAACAAAAGATGCATTACCCATCCGTGCAATGTTTCTTTTTTTAAGATTTGGAGGCTATGCTGGGGAAATACGAAAAGTCGGAAAAGTAAAGTTTGGAAAAAGATTTCCGAACTTTCTGAGTTTTCCGAGCTGTCCGAGTTTTCGCCCTGGCCCATTTGAGATTGCTTGCCAAGCAATGTTTTCTCTTTTGTCTTATCGCAAAATATTGCTTGACAATTAGGATTAAAGGAGATCTGCAAGGCTGAAACAACTTTATCACCTGTAGAACTCAGATTTTGCATTAAAATTTAAATCCCGCTTACGAATTTTGAGTTGTAAACACCGAAACTTCCCTATTTTGTACGGAAGCCCATATGTGCCAGACAAACTTTATTTTGCGATGTACAAAACTTTATTTTGCAGTGTACAAACTTTATTTCGAGTTGTACAAACTTTATTTTGCAGTGTAAAAACTTTATTTTGCAGTGTACAAACTTTATTTTGCGATGTACAAACTTTATTTATTTTTGTACAAAATAAAGTTTGTACAACTCGAAATAAAGTTTGTACACATTTTTTGGAGAAATTAAAAAATGTCTTCGACAATTTCATTTTCTTTCTACTTTATTTTGTTTCCTGTTCGTCTTTTTTCACTGTTAAAGAGGATCAACGGATATAAAAGCCCCGCGCGGAAGGGGTCTGAGTATTCTATTATTAGCCTATATTGTATTTGATGATTTCGGCACGTAGGTGGATTTTGTTTAGCCAGAGGAACAATAGTGTGCGTAGGAGTCTTCTGTTTCTAAAGAACACAGTTTTACTTCCAAGCACATCCACCGTGGCCTTTGGCATGAACTCTATATGTTTTAGGGGTAGTATACTCTGGAACAGCATACCTGATGTGATAAAGAGCAGCGAAACGGATCCTTCCTTTTGCAAAAAAATCAAAACATGGGGTGGGGGAGGATGCAATTGTAAATTATGCTGTTGATTATAAATATTATGGTTTGCTGTATAAAGTATGTATATATTAGTTGGTTTTTATTAGCTCACTCTTCTAAAGAGTACGAGCTATCAGTAGTTACCGTACCAACTGTAAATAAGAAGCTCATTATTATTATTATTATTATTATTATCTTTGTCCTATTTATAGATGACTTCCACTTAGCTCCCTTGATTCTCTGTTAACTATCTTAGTTAAACTGGTTAAACCGAGGGTTAAACTACATTTGAGGATTTGAACAAATAGACGTAACGTTCATTTCCCATTCTAATGAATCGAATTTAAGATTAATCTAATACAATAACTTACTTTCACACAATAATCAAAGATTAATCTAATACATGAAGGTACTTTCACAAAATAACTTAGACTTGAAATTTAGATAAATGAAGTGAGAAATCTACGGATTCTACAGATAACGAATCAAGATTGCACTGGTGAATCGAGAGACATGATACTCCCTAGAAATCTTGTAGCCTNAATAGCGTGCGTAGGAGTCTTCTGTTTCTAAAGAACACAGTTTTACTTCCAAGCACATCCACCGTGGCCTTTGGCATGAACTCTATATGTTTTAGGGGTAGTATACTCTGGAACAGCATACCTGATGTGATAAAGAGCAGCGAACGGTTCCTTCCTTTTGCAAAAAACATGGGGTGGGGGAGGATGCAATTGTAAATTATGCTGTTGATTATAAATATTATGGTTTGCTGTATAAAGTATGTATATATCAGTTGGTTTTTATTAGCACACTCTTCTAAAGAGTACGAACTATCAGTAATTAACTTACCAACTGTAAATAAGAAGTTTATTATTATTATTATTATTATCTTTGTCCTATTTATAGATAACCTCCACTTAGCTCCCTTGATTCTCTGTTAACTATCTTAGTTAAACTGGTTAAACTACATTTGAGGATTTGAACAAATAGACGTAACGTTCATTTCCCATTCTAATGAATCGAATTTAAGATTAATCTAATACAATAACTTACTTTCACACAATAATCAAAGATTAATCTAATACATGAAGGTACTTTCACAAAATAACTTAGACTTGAAATTTAGATAAATGAAGTGAGAAATCTACGGATTCTACAGATAACGAATCAAGATTGCACTGGTGAATCGAGAGACATGATACTCCCTAGAAATCTTGTAGCCTCTAAGGAAACCCTTCGTTTTTTCGAAAAATCCCTGAATTCCTCTAGAATTCCTTTTGCTCTAGAAATCCCTTCGTTTTTTTAGGGAGTGATACACCATGGACTTGCTACAAGTATCTCTCTTGTCAGCACAAGACGTGAAAGATGAACACAGAGCAGAACACTATGCTCGCTCACAGTCAGTGGTGGACACAGGGGGGGGGGGGGGTGCGGCCACCCCCAATGTTGGAGAAAACGATGGTCTTTTACTTGAAAACAATAGGTGTAAACAATGAGTTTATCCGAACCAATAGCCTCGCCCCCCCCCCAATATTTGCAAAAGTGTCCGCCACTGCTCAGTGTATCTTCCACGTCTTGTGCTGACAAGAGGAAGAGACTTGCAGCAAGTCCAGACACACACCGTCCTCAGTTTTTCAATGGGTCGAGATTTCCTCAAGAAAAATATTTTAATATATTTTGTCGGGGAGATACCGAGCGAGTGAGAAAAAAATGCACGGCGTTTGAAAAACTACTGACCTCTGAATATCACAGCAATAATATTTGTTATTATCTTGTTGAATAGCTGACATGTTGAATTAATTTTAAGCATTTTCCTGGCTGAAATTCGCCATTCTCTTCTGAAAATATGAGGGATTTTCTCGAGAAAGCCCCTTTGAAAAACTTTCAAAAGTATGGAGTGCCAAATGCAAAAAAATCAAATCAAGGAAATAGGAAGGAAAAAAAAAATGAAATGTTGATCATCGTTTTCGCTCGTTTTTGCAAGGGGCCTTTTGCAGAAAATCTCCCATAGCCATGGGAAGGAATGACCCATTAAAGCAGGGTAAATTTATACATCTAATTAACCATATTGGCTATGAAACAAGACATTTTTCAATGTTCTTGCTTTGATATTCATGGATCAGTATTTTTCAAACACTACTGCGCGCTTTTTTGACTCACCCTGTCTGAAACTCAAAATAAACTTTCAATAAAGCGACAGCAAACAAACGATTTTTTCACTCACGTCTGTGGATCACCTTACTTTACGATATCTTATGAGCTAGCAGTTAATTGATAATTCAACGGTTGTCCACAGCAATGGACATCTCTCAGTTTAACAACTGTTAAGTTCCTTGATTGCCACAGAAATATTCTTGCAGATTACTTTGAATAGACTTCACAATCTCTGAAGCAACTGCACTGCAAAAAATTTCCCAGACGACAAACAAATTTTGAATCCGGCAAACGATTCGGTCTCCCGCAAAAACTTGGGCTGCTGCGACCTGTTTCTTGGGTGTGGCATTGGCAAGAACACATGGAGACACAACGGAAACTTCACGACTGAGCATCGAACTTTGTCCGTCGACCTCTAACCTTTGCCTTTCAACTTGTGAACTTTGACCACTAAAGGGCAAGATATTTTGAATCAAAGAAGCTTGGCCATTCTGAGGAAGAGCTGCAGGCTAATTGTTGGAACGTGTCGACTGTGGGCCTTCAGGCGAAGATTTCTGTCATCGGTCAGCAGGACTACGTTTCGTTGGATGTGCATTGGTCCTTCGGCTGAAAGTGATAAAAACATGAAATTAGTATAACATTACGAATGCATTATATCAAAACAGATATTACATAAAACAGCAAATCAACTAAAACATTATCTAAAACAGCAATCCATGTATATTTGCATGTAAGAGGTAACTATTTTTCAGTAGGTTCGCTACCAGGAGGATGACCATTCCTGCTTTCATTTTTTGAAGCTGAAGCTTGTGAAAAATGCTATGGAATTACTCGTTCTGTTTTTAGTATGTTTAAAATAACTGTAAAGCAAAATAACTCGTAACTCTCGAACGGTATGACTGATTTTATTGAAAAAAATGTCTATATCTAAGGTAGGCTTTCAGCTACAAAGTTGTTGGTATTTCATTCAAATCGGTGCATAATTCATGATAGTACATTTGGCCAGGGCATGAAAATCCACCTGACCATGTGACCGGAGCATAGGTTCCAAGTCTTTAAATTGGTGTAAAAAGGTCGGTGTAAAATTCTCTGACCTATTTCTTTGAATTGCTTGAAAGAAACTTTTGCCACTTTGCTATAATTCTACCGCTCGACTTTCCTAAAATATGCAACATTTTTCGAAATTACAGCGTATTTATATTTCAACTCATTTGAGGATGTGACGTCATCAAATTTCTAAATTGTAAACCATAAGAGTAAAAGACTTCTGCTTGATACCATCATTCATTCATTTCATTTTATATTATATTATTTAACCACGGTAGCCCCGTCAGTCCTGTGGAGACTGCTTTACAGGGAGCCGTGCAAAAAGACTACAAAGTAAAAACCTAATTTACAAATGTTGCTAACTTAAGTTAAATAGCAATAAAAAAACTAAAATGTCCATAACAAAATTATACGAAATTAAATCAAAGGAAAAGTGAAATCAAACTCTCTGCAATGGCTCGTTTAACCTTTTTTTGAAGGTAGGAAGAGAGGGTGCATGCTTGACATCCAAGCTTAATCTGTTCCAAAGCTTAGGTCCACGAAATGAAATAGACTTCTGCCCATTTGACGTTTTGAAAAGTGGAACACACAAGTCAGTTTCGGTGTTTCTCAGCCTCCGTGTATTTTGGGCTGAGTTCTTTATAAACAGCTTAGACAGATATTCCGGAGCAAGACCATTTGTTGACTTGTACATTATAGTCGCTATTTCATTTTGAATAATGTCAGAAATTGTTGGCCATTTCAGCCTCTTAATCAGTCTAGCTGCTGAAACATCATAGCTGCTATTTGTAACAATTCTGGCAGCACGATTTTGCAACCTTTGGAGGGTCTCAATTTGAATTTTCCCACAACATCCCCCCACTGAGCAACAATAGCGAAAATAGCAACAATACCGTATTGTAGACATTCATAAACTACGATGGTTTTAAGTTTTCTCAAAATTTTTCTTGAATTCTCAAAAAAGAAGAAAAACACTATAATTCTGAAATTATTGAATATTTCTGAAAAGTCCAACGGTAGAATTATAGCAAAGTAGCTAAAGTTTCTTTCAAGCAATTCCACTCAAAAAAAATATGTCACAGAATTTTAAACCGACATTTTTTAAAGATTTGGAGCCTTGAACGGGCGGTCGCAGGAAATGTTTGATTCGTAATGCCCTGAAGGAAATCTTTCAACATATATCATTTTTGTGTGTATCGCTCTGTTTCTCATTTTTTCAAAATAAGCAAAACAAATTACAAAGTCAAGCAAAAGTTACCTAACATACAGTAGATTGTATCTTAGGTACGATTTGCATTCATATTGTATAAAACAAGTATGAGATCAGCAAAGAACCGGATTTTCCCTCATGCTTCTTAGAAATCATAAATGGTTTCTTTCATGGGGTCCCAGATTCATCAGTCACAACTTCATACAAATTTATTTTTCTCGATACCTTGTGTGCATTTACAAAAAACCGGTTACATGTTATCACATAGGGGTCACACAGTTATCTTTCGAACCTGATCTATTTTGAAGAAAGCTGGATATTTTCACTTTTCTATTCTTGCAGGAAATTTAAGCATGATTATTTGTCCGGTCGCAGGAAGTAAAATATTTGTTCATGCCCTGCATTTGGCAAATGCTGATACATCATTTTGGGACACCCGGTATAAGGCCAAGTATGATAAAAAATAGAAACGAAACGATAGCTTACTTGATGAGTACTTATCCACAGCTTCGTCACAATAATGCAAACAACAGGATAGTATGACATCGTCATTTTTGCCCTGAAAGAATAGAACGTGTCAAAATATCACTGTTATTTGAAATCAAAAGTACATCACTGAACAAACCTATCACTTCAGCAGATTCAAGGCTCTTTCCGAACATTTCTTCAACGTTTTTTCACAGAATTAAGCCCTGGAAATGTTAAATAGTTATGTTAATTAAATACTTTGGTGAGTGACTAGCTTCCAGCCTGCATACCGCTAAATCGCAGGTTAGCGAGTCCAGCTTTGGTTCTTTCATGCCCGTGTACATTGCTAAAAATTAAAACGACTTATTGATACTGGCTTCATCGTTATTTACCAAGTCTGAGACCAGCGATGGACGTTTGGCAATGGAAGGATTTTTGAATAGGAGAAATTGAGATCGAGACTTGTGAATCGATCTTTGGAACCCTTCGAATGAGATCTAAATCCTTGCTTCTAGGAGCATAGGTTTCAAATCTTTAAAAAGGTCGGTGTAAAATTCTGTGACCTATTTCTTTGAATGGAATGGCTTGAAAGAAACTTTAGCTACTTTGTAATAATTCTACCGTTGGACTTTTCAGAAATCTTCAACATTTTCAGAATTAGAGTGCTTTTCTTCTTTGCTAAGAATTCAACAAAAATTTTGAAAAAACTTAAAACCATCGTAATTTCTAAACTTTTGAGGAAACATCGAATAATTTTCCAGAAAAACTTAGTTTATGAACGTCTACAATATGATATCAAGCAAAAGCCTTTCATTCTTCCGGTTTGCGATTTAGAAATTTGATGACGTCACATCCTCAAATGAGTTGAAATATGAAATGCGCTGTACTTTCGAAAATATTCAAGATTTCTGAAAAGTCCAAAGGTAGAGTTATAGCAAAGTAGCTAAAGTTTCTTTCAAGCCATTCGATTCAAAGAAATAGGTCACTGAATTTTACACCGACCTTTTATACGCTATTTAAAGATTTGGAACCTATGCTGCTTCTAGGTAGCTCAAAAGAGAATTAGCAGGACTTTTCGTAATCATACCTTTTCACGTGTTAATTCCTCATCTCTGAATGCAATAGTTTCAAGCTCAGTGCCAACACTTGTTAGAGCTTTCAATTGAGAATCACGCTCACTGAATCGGTTTTCTAAAATATCAATTGCCAGCCTACGAAAACAAATATGTCGCTGTTATTATAAAAACATCAGCGTGTGCGACATAAAGCTTTAAAATGTTAGGTGATCGGGACTATTACTAATTCTGTTCGTCTGCTACTTGTCAGGTAACTCCAGCTGAGAATTCATCATCGAGCATCAAGCTACATCAGACTTAAATCTATTTTTTGGCCACAAAAGAATCATTAGACTTTCTTGCTATTCTATAAAAAAGTCTGTATCAAGAGACATTTTTAAATGTTGCAGACACCTCACAAATTTTCGAATGTGTACAACAGTGACAGAAGCTTAAACACCACTCAATCGAACCTTTCGAATAAAAATTTATAAGAATATCGCTCGATCCAGAGTCTTATGTAGCATAGCTAAAATGTCTATTGCAGTTTGTGTTCTTCTCACAGACAATTACGAAAGAAAAATACTCTTCTCAAGATGCATCCTATTCAAACCCACGACACAAAGTAGGCTATTTCTCGCTCGTGCCCTTGAAATGATAACTGATTAATTACAGTTTCCATAACAAAGGAGATTCCGAAAATCAAATTAGGAATAACGCAGGTGACTCTAGAACCACTTCCCTAATTCTCTCAGCTCTCTAATGTCTGGTATAAGGCGAGGGTACTCTGTCGAAGCTGTAAAATAAATCATCATCAGAGACATACGAACCTAGCTCTCTCTTTAACATGTGCTGCATATGCATCTGTTGGATATTTGTTCGCATAATTAGCACCTTTCTTCAGGCCATCTAATTCATTTACCACTACGAAATAAATAAGAACCTCCTCAAGGTAAGTTAAGATGGGGAGGAGAGACTTTTATGACGCTTATCACTTGGATGAGAGAGAAATGAATCTCGAATTACAACAAGAAAATTGCTTCCATACATAAGAGAAAACTAACCCTAACAGATCTCAAAACTGACGCAATCTGAAACACGTTCTTTTGTCAATGAATACTTTCTAATACAAGGCTGGTTTCTGGTGAGGCTCTTCGCAGTCACAACTTAAGATTTCAATAACATATTAAATTACAAAAGTCAATTCTTAAACAATAGATTACAATTATTTTGAAAGCGAAAGCAACAGTCTGCAGTTGGTTAACACCCCAGGAGGGGCACTATGTATATTTGGGTACTGGGACGTGCCATCGGGAAGGGTATCGTTTTCACGATTTTGGTATAAAGAACGGTAGCAATTTTCACGATCTTGGTATGAAGAAAGGTATCCATTTTTGTGATCTAAAAAAAATGGTATAAAGTAGGGTATACATTTTCGAGAAATTGGTATAAGGTCAGGTATACATTTTCGAAAAATTGGTATAAGGAACGGGTATGTTTCTGAAGCTTAGAGTGGCACGTCCCCAACCAAAACCTGGCCAAGTGCCCCCCCCGCAGGGTTAACACTAACTAGAGCAACTTAGGATTTGCATCGCGGCAGATATTTCTATACTCAGTTCGGAACTTGATTCAAGTTTGAGGATGAACTAATACCCCATTCACACTGGCAAGTTAAACCAGCTTAAAATAAACCAGGTTATTGAATGCTGCGTTCTAATTGGTCGATCCAACAAATCGAATGCATTTGATTGGTTGAAATTTAACCTGGGCTAGATAAAGCTGGTTTAACTGCTTCAGTGTGAATGAGGTCTTAGACAACTAAAAAGCGCAGTTTGTCCCAGAACTTACCAATGAGTGGAAGAATGACGTTGAAATCTTTCGAGTCGATGATTTGAACAATTCCTTCGAGATTGTCGATGAAGCAGTTCGTGTCAGGGACAATGTATTTTGGGTGATTTTCGGATATCATGTGTACTTGTGAAGCATTAGTTTCAACAATGGCCTGAAAGACGAATGAAATAATGAAAGACGAATAAAACAAATTTGATTACATAAGATCAAAGCGACAAACAGCCTACAAAAAAATCAAAATGCTACTACATAGTTTTCACAATAAGACACTGTCATGGTGTTTTAGAATATTTGACTTCAACAATATTTCCATTTTATGGCCTAGTGTCATATCGGGCGACTAAAAACGTGAAACTTTAAAAAAATCGTCGAAATTGATTATGTTATGGATCTTGGAAATTCTTCTGCATCGGTAACATAACCAGTTTCTGGTGATATTTTGAAAAAATTCCCCTTTTTCTTTTGAGTGCAAAAAAGGTGCAATTTTCTTTTCTTTCCTAAACGTACTTGAATATCAAAACAACGAAAGGAAGAGAAGAAATCTTTCAAAGAGAACTCAACATCAGAACATGATTCTATGTTTGTTTCACAACCGAAATAAGGTCGGTTCAAGTGCCTTCCAAATTATTATTTATGCAGGCTTACCCTAGACTGATAGCAATTACTTTGAAAAACCTGACCCTATATCTAGGCAATCACACACGGTTTCCCGTTATACCAATCAGATTGCGAGATTGGTAAAGAACAATGGTTTTCTTACTTTCGATTCGATTGACGCAATTGATCAGATTTGGACGAGTTCGCCGAGGAAGCTGGCTGGAGATTTCTCTGGTAACTTTTAGTCTTAAAACATAGAAATCATCGTGTTAATAGAGTTATTTTGCACTCAGCAGGTAAAATTAACTTTCTTCTTCGTATTTATGATAGGTTTTTCTTGATTAACTGTGTCTTCTTTAGCGTGATTTTTATTGCATTTCATTTCTGTGGAGTTACGGTTGAAAGAGGCCTATGCTGTGATTCGATGGATGAATCCACAAAATAGGGTCAGCTTTTTCACTGTTTCATTATGAGTTCCTGTTGAGCAAGGTTTACCGTAGGGATACAACGGACTTAGGTAATCAGTCTAAACTTCCCCTTCATCTCCTCCATAAACAGGCAAGAGGCACAAACTTACCGCTCTCTCTTGTTTCCTCTTCTCCTGGTCATTGATCCTTGCCGTCAGTTCCATCTTCTTTGCCTTTAGGATAATAAATTGAAATATGAAAAATAAACATGAAATATATAAAATATAGCAGGAGGAAAAACAAGCAAAAAATAAGATTGAAGTAATGAAAATACCGGCAATTTTCGTTAAAGACCCCGCGCTCCCCATGAGCCTTTGCTCGTATGCGAGCCATCAAAACATCATATTGCTGTAAAAAAAATATTTTGAACAAACCATAATGGGAACATAAATAGCGATAGGAAACAAACCTTTCCTGATCCTTTAGTCATTTTCAGGAATCTCTCTTGTTTTAATAGACGATAACGCTAAAGATGGCATTACCAAAGACTCTTGTTGTGTTTTGTTGCAAAGCATGCTGGCAAAAAGCTCCCTGACGACCACCTAACGACATAACAATTTTGGTCTGCCGTTTCGACTAGCTAGCTTGAATTCGAATCGACCTTGAATTCGAATGCAACATTGTTCCAAAGGAAACCTTTCCAAAGCAGAAAAAGTAAAGTTTTGATTCGAATTGAAGTTTTAATTAAAGATTTGCCTTCGAATTACGAAATTTTCCTGTTTGTTTACATCGATTACCTTTTCCAAATTTTACCACAGCTAGCTAGTCGAAACGGCAGACCAAAAATTGTATGTCGCTAGGTGGTCGTCAGGGAGCTTTTTACCAGCATTCTTTGCGCGGCCGCCATCTTTAGCGTTATTGTCTATTTAAAATCGATAGCAGAACAACGTTCATTTAAAGATAATACAGTCTGGAAAAGAAAGATAACACAGTCACAGGATTGCTAGGCCAAAATAACTTTCATAAAGTAAGAAAATCACTGTGAGACTGCAAAGGATCATGGAGAGCACAGGGTCTTTAAAAAGTAGCTTATACAAGTTTGCCGTTATTGTCACTATTTATTAAACAGCAAGAGATATCTCTGAAATAAGAATTGTGTAGTATTTCATATGCACTCACCTTTAGTTCTTTGAGATACTGTAACTCTCGACTAAAAGAGAATAAAAATACAATATTTCAGCTTAAAGAAACGAAAGCCAAAATTTAGGTAAAGCATGCCAAGGATTGCGAAGCTTGCAAAGGTCTTGCGTAACAAGCAGATAGGCGTTGAGGTACACGTTTTTTGTAGAAACTTGGATCAGGCCATATTACTAAAGGTTTCTTAATTTAACATGAACATTTCGGCATTTTAGTATTAAAAGTTTCTTAATTTGCTTCTTATCTTCCAAGTGCATGAATTATCATGTAGTTTCTAACACTGCTGCAGGTAGGTTTCTTGAGATATTAAACATCAGGTGGGAAGAAAAGTGTTCTATTGCGTTCAAAACATAAGGGTTCAACCACAAACTTATCATAATATCTTCGAATTTTGCTTTTGAAAGTTTCTTAGCTCTTTTCGAACTTAATACAAGACTTTCTTAAATTTTCGGCCATCCTAAAACTACTAGGTTCTTATAAACCAGTTTCTTAGAAGAAGAAAAAACGTGTACCGGGTGAGCCAGAAAAAACGTGGGGTGTTTGGTGGACTGTGAAATAAAAAGTATGTGGCCGATATTCAAAACTAAAATATTAATCTATCAGTCAAAGGCTAACTTAGATGAGAAAATTTTGTTTGGTAAAATCACTCATCTTTAAGAACCAAAAATTAGAAAAATGCCTGTAAAGGGTTTGTATGGGAACGAGAATTCCACGTTCCACTTTGGTCCATGATTTACTGGGCATTGACATTTAAATTCAATACAATTGTCAGTTTCAGAAAAAGAATTTTAATTTCAATAGCAAGTAAATTATGGACCAGAATGGAACGTGGAATTCTTGTTCCCATACAAACCCCTTATAAGCATTTTTCTAATTTTTGGGTCTTAAAGATGAATGATTTTACCAAACAAAATTTTCTCATCTAAGTTAGCCTTTGACTGATAGATCAATATTTTAGTTTTGAATATCGGCCACATACTTTT
>REGM01000039.1:614630-649557 GCA_004194415.1 Aurelia aurita
GGACCTGCCTATTACAATCTGTGAAAAAATAGATAATGAGGGAGAGGGCCGAAAGGAACAAGACAATAGCGAGAGAATAGCGGTAATCAGAAAGGGAAGGAAAAAATAGCGCCGACTAAAGGATGGCTTGCCGCCTGTCCCAAGAGGGGTACGAAACACGAATTGATAGAAGAGATACAACAGCTACCATAGAGCACATAGACCGTTGGGGCTACCCTTTGTTCAAAGTTGTCAGATCTAACAGCATTATTCCACAAATAGATGCGCTTAGGTGCTAATGGGTGTAATCAGAAAGGGAAGGAAAAAATAGCGCCGACTAAAGGATGGCTTGCCGCCTGTCCCAAGAGGGGTACGAAACACGAATTGATAGAAGAGATACAACAGCTACCATAGAGCACATAGACCGTTGGGGCTACCCTTTGTTCAAAGTTGTCAGATCTAACAGCATTATTCCACAAATAGATGCGCTTAGGTGCTAATGGGTGTAATCAGAAAGGGAAGGAAAAAATAGCGCCGACTAAAGGATGGCTTGCCGCCTGTCCCAAGAGGGGTACGAAACACGAATTGATAGAAGAGATACAACAGCTACCATAGAGCACATAGACCGTTGGGGCTACCCTTTGTTCAAAGTTGTCAGATCTAACAGCATTATTCCACAAATAGATGCGCTTAGGTGCTAATGGGTGTAATCAGAAAGGGAAGGAAAAAATAGCGCCGACTAAAGGATGGCTTGCCGCCTGTCCCAAGAGGGGTACGAAACACGAATTGATAGAAGAGATACAACAGCTACCATAGAGCACATAGACCGTTGGGGCTACCCTTTGTTCAAAGTTGTCAGATCTAACAGCATTATTCCACAAATAGATGCGCTTAGGTGCTAATGGGTGTAATCAGAAAGGGAAGGAAAAAATAGCGCCGACTAAAGGATGGCTTGCCGCCTGTCCCAAGAGGGGTACGAAACACGAATTGATAGAAGAGATACAACAGCTACCATAGAGCACATAGACCGTTGGGGCTACCCTTTGTTCAAAGTTGTCAGATCTAACAGCATTATTCCACAAATAGATGCGCTTAGGTGCTAATGGGTGTACCTTTTGTTTCTGAAAGAGAATGCGACAATGCGTAGAGAACAATAGGACTCCTTTGACGGTTACACCTCGTTGCTAGGATAATCAGGTGGTTTCGGCCTGGATCAAATCTCGAAACTCTTAGCCCTTACCTCTCTCAAAGACACTTTGTCTTGTGCATCGCTTTCCTCAAGTCCATTATCAGATTCCTCTGTCAAATCTTTGAGCCTCCCATTGTGACCTAACTGCATCTTATAATATTTGCCACCTCGAAAGAACACCCAGATGTCCTCCCTGAAAACAATAGAAATACAAAGCTGAAGAATTAGGGCTAATTTTAAGTCAGTGGAATTTTCCGAGCGGATACAATTCTATTGTTTACGGGCCGACAATATTGCTTTGATGTTGAATAGAGATTTACAGCTCAGTGGCTTTTGATTGTTCAAAGATTCCCCAGCTTGGAAAATTGCACTGACTGAAATTAAACTTTAAACGTAGCTTTTAGTATGATAACCGGCTGTTTCAAGGGTGTCAAAATCAACTGAAAACGGTAGACTTTGAAGAAAAACAACTAAAAACATCAAATTCAGAAAAGACATTAGAGATTCAAAGGATAGCGATCCACATGACTACTAATAGCTTATTTTATGGTGCAAGTAGCCTGCGTGCAGACTATACTTTTCCACTGTTGGCTCTCCTTCGCAGTGGAAAAGTATAGTCTGCACGCAGGCTATGGTGCAAGCAGCTCAAGAGAATTGCTTTTTCCGGGGTTTAAGCTTGGTGGTTTTGGGGAAAAGAACAGCTGATTTAGGCCATGTTGGATCAGAATTAGGCTAATCCATTTTTGGAAATGAGTCGTAGTTGTAGCATTATCAGTTCAGTCAAGGAGCGAAACTACGACTACGTATGGAATCTACAACATAACAGCTTAAAAAATTAACAGGTCCAATTCTCTTTTCAGCTTTTCTGTTTAAAAATGCTTAAAAAATTCTTATGGCACTTTCTCCCTGATCACTTCAATCTCTACCAATTTCAGAATGCATGATACTATGGATTAGGGCTATCCACAAATATTGCAACAGAGTTTCAACTCAATTTATTTGACCCTACCTTGAATAATCATTTTTGAACTCTTCTTCCTCTTCAACGGACATCTGCTGATTTTTCAGAACTCCTGCCCAGCTAACAGATTTCTCCAAACTCTGCTTCTTGGTTTGATCAGCCTGAAGAACATACAATTAAGATTGAACAGAAATTAAAAAGATAAAAACTACACGTTTTTTTTATATAAGAAACTGGTTTATAAGAAACTAGTACTAGGATGGCTGAAAATTTAAGAAACTCTAGTACTATGTTTGAGAAGCGCTAAGAAACTTTTGAAAGCTAAATAAAAAAACTTCGTGGCAAAATCGTTGCTCAAAACTAATTCTTAGTAATATTCACTATAATTTTGTGTTTTGAGCCGAATACAACTCTTTTCTTGCTAAAGATGGTGCTGTATGTCAAGAGACAAATACGTGGCAATGGTAGAAACTACATCATAATTCATGCATCCAAAAATAGGAAACACATTAAGAAACTTTTAGAACTAAAAAGAGGACATTTTCATGTGAAATTAAGAAACTTTTAGTACTATGGGCTGATCCAAGTTTCTTATAAAAGAAAAAACGTGTATATATATGATTAGGAAAACGGGATTTATACAATTAACACATTACTACTGTATAAATGTGTTAATCTTTAAAGACATATAAACACAGTCTTTGCCAAAAAATTCTTAATAAGTTTTAAAGAATTATATATTTCAACAATCCATGCAGTCTTCCACACCTATCAATAATTTTTTTTAATTCCTTGAGAATTCTTTGATGTTACCGTACACATGGCCTATACTGTACATCCAACCTTAGATAGACTTATAGTCCAGGCCTTTCGCACATTATCATAAAAAGAATTCTCAAGAATTAGTAAGAATTTTCAAGAGTTTTTCACCTTCTGATAAGAAAAAATTTGAAAAGGTATGAAAAACTGTAAAATTTTTTTAACAAGAATTCTTAAGAAATTAAAAAAGTTTTCTCAAGAATTCCTAGGCAAGAAAACAGTGTTGATGTGTGCAAGGCTTGTACTGTATCTAGATATATATATTGTTTACCTTTCTCTTAATTTCCTGAAAGATGC
Organism: Aurelia aurita; assembly: GCA_004194415.1. NCBI lineage: Eukaryota > Metazoa > Cnidaria > Scyphozoa > Semaeostomeae > Ulmaridae > Aurelia > Aurelia aurita. The sequence continues at coordinate 617,876 of REGM01000039.1, forward strand.
CAGTTAATCTTTCTCTTGCTGATTCAATGGGATTGCTTGCCTCTAGACTTCTGATGTAAAAGTAAATGGCATCAAGCTTCTTCTTGCATTTGACAGCAACCACTGCAAGTTGATTGTAAGATTTTCCATTCTTTGGTGCAAGCACTTGCGCTTTGTGATAATTCTCAATGGCTTTGGAGTAATTGTTATCCTGTTGCAAATCTGTAATGTATCTCTCAAGATCACCAAGGTTTAGAAAAATCAAATGACAACTTCTCACTGCAAATTTCACCTGCCAAAAAAAGCAGCTTATAAACAAGAGCTTACTGTACTGTACATTTCACTTGAAAGATTGAAATGTCCCAAGTTTCAATGAACTGTTGGGTCCAAAAAGTGTGGTCCCAAAACAATTTTGGAGGCTCTGATCCTGACAGTGTAGGTTCCAAATCTTTAAAGATGTCAATGTAACATTCTATGACCTATTTATTTTAATTGAATGGCTTGAAAGGAACTTCAGCTACTTTGCTATAGTTCTACCATCGGACTTTTCAGAAATCTTCATTATCATCAGAATTAGAGCTTCTTTCTTGAAGAATAATTTTGAAAAAAATTAAAACCATCGTCATTTCTGAACTTCTTGAGGAAACAGAATAATTTTCACGAAAACCATAGTTTATGAATGTCTACAATATGGTATCAAACACAAGTCTTCCACTCTGCTGGTTTATGAGTTAGAAATTTGATGACCTCACATCCTTAAAAGAGTTTAAATATAAAATACGCTGTAATTTCAAAAATATTCAAGACTTCAGAAAAATCCAACCGTAGAATTATAGCAATGTAGCAAAGTTTCTTTCAAGCCGTTCAATTCAAAGAAATAGGTCAAAGAAATAGGAATTTCACACCAACATTTTCAAAGTTTTTTACAAATTTGGAACCTTTGCTGATCCTGACCATTCTGTAGTACTCTCCAGTGCCTTGATAAGCAGAGGGATGGGAAAAATAAAAATAAATCAATTTGGGGTTCCTAACTAGTGGGGTTGAGATGTAAAATATTTCAAAATGAAATTAGTGGAGAAACTTGACATCAGTTTAGACAATTACAAGGGATACTGAGTTTTGTAGAACTGAATTAAAATGAAATTCATGAAAAAAATTTCACTCATTGAAACAAAAGTTTTCACTTCAATTTTGGCTTGAATTATTAACAGGGTGCTGATAATATCCCAAATTTTCTGAAATTTAGTCTGTGGGGGATGTCTTTTTTATTCCATTATGAACCAGGCACAAATGAAGAAAGTACGTACATGTTTCCTGCAGCCAGCCATTTTGAGTGGATTCGAAACAAATGTATCCATGTCAAATTTGTATTCTTCTTGGAGAGACATCAACAAATCTTGAAGAAAGTCGTCTCCATCTTGCAAGAAATTCCAATAAAACTGAAATACTTCATTCAAGAGAGGTCCATCAGAATTCTCTTCTAAATATGTCCTAAACCTTGTTATAACATTGTGGAATGTGTTCTTCCATAATGCACCTTCTACATCATTCTTGAAAGAAAAATCTTGATGTTTCACGATAAGTTCTTTGAAGAGATCTTGAACAAGAACTGACAGTTCGAGAACTTTGTCAATATCCTCAAGCGAGCTAAATGATCTGGATAACAGATTCTTCATTGCACTGTTTTCTGATTTTATCTTCTTCCATATTTCATCTCCTGAAGTTGGAATAACAAAATCTTCTCTCTCAGTTAAAGTTTCACTTCCGCTACTTTTCAATTTCGCATCTCCTCTTCCTTTACTTGGATCAAAATTCTTTGGCCTTTCGAGTTTTGAGAATGTTCCTTTTTTTTGAGCATTCTTGTCAACCATTTGATTTCTTGAATTTTCTGTTTTGTTACTATTGTCTGATTTCAATATATCTGGTGTGGGAAGTACAATTATCCCTGCAGTTTTACCCTTAGACAAATTTTCTGGACCAGTTTGCTCAGCAGAACTATTCCCAATGCCAATTTTCTCTTCTGAAAATTGCACTTTCTTTGACAAATGATCTTTTCCTGAAGACTTTGTATCTTTGTGTGATTTAGCTTCCGATTGTGTGGTCATATTTTTCTGTTTATCTTTTCCCTGGCTGTTGCTTCGTTTGAAATTCTTTGATCCTCTTCTCTGCTGAGGATAATCTTCTGAATTTTCTGAGGCCTGATCTTTCTCATCTTTGTTGGATTTCTGTTGTGATTCTCCTGGCTGTTTCTTTTCATTGGTTCTTCTTTGGATTTTCTTTCCCCTTCCAATACCCATCAAGGGCTTCCTCTGCTGTTTCGGATCAGCAGGCTTGCTGGTACCAATTTTATTACTATCAGCTACCCCCTCTTTTGTGTCTCTTTTACTGCTTGCGCCAACTGTCGAACTCTTGCCAACCTTCTCATCATTTTTATACGTTTCAACTTCTTTGATGTCTTCTGCATTACTTTCAGCAGCATTGTTTCCCACAGGTTCCATCACGCTTTCGTGATTTTCATTTACACTTCTGTTATAACAAATATTCTCTTTATGTCTGGCTCCAATCATTTGTCTTGAACCAGTCTCTTGCTTATTCAGATCATCCCCATTTATACTTGATGGTGGTATATGAATTTTCTTCTCTGTTTTAGGACTAGGAAGATCCCAATTTTCTTCTAAAATTTTCTGCTTAAAAATCTGTGGGTTTTGCTGACTTGCAGGTTTACCAAACCCTTTCATTTCATGAGGTTTATCAAAAGTTGTTTTATTTTCTTTGGACACAGATTTTTGTGGTATACTAGTGCTGCCATCATTTGAATCCCAGTCTTCTGTTGACTGATGTTCGTTCCCTTGTCCGCTATCCTTTCCTTTGCCAACACCAGGATTTTGATATCTTCCATCTCTTTGATCATATCTGTAATTCCTTGACTCAGGACTATCAGACATAGTCTTCTTATCAGGAGNACTAGGAAGATCCCAATTTTCTTCTAAAATTTTCTGCTTAAAAATCTGTGGGTTTTGCTGACTTGCAGGTTTACCAAACCCTTTCATTTCATGAGGTTTATCAAAAGTTGTTTTATTTTCTTTGGACACAGATTTTTGTGGTATACTAGTGCTGCCATCATTTGAATCCCAGTCTTCTGTTGACTGATGTTCGTTCCCTTGTCCGCTATCCTTTCCTTTGCCAACACCAGGATTTTGATATCTTCCATCTCTTTGATCATATCTGTAATTCCTTGACTCAGGACTATCAGACATAGTCTTCTTATCAGGAGAATAATTTTCATTGCTTTTTCTTGGTCTCACATTTTCTTTTCTGGGGTTTAGATTTTCAGTCTTTCTGTCAACTTTGGGTTTACTTTTAAAATCAATGTCCTCTATGCCTTCGATTTTATCTGAAAACTTCCCCTTCTTTACTTGGTATAACTGAAACCCTCTCTTGACCCTCTTTGCCGGGCTTGGAGTCTGCTTCGTTTTCCCTTTGTTTGTTTGAACTTGCCTGGGCCCGTCCGTTACTTCGCAATTAACGTCGTCGGCTTTTGAGCTGTGGCTATCAACGCGACTCTTGGAGTATCTCTTACTCTTGTCCTTACCGTGGGAAACATCTTCGCTGCCATTTTCGATGCGACTCTCTAATTCTTCTTCGGTAACTCGAACCGTTTTTGAACACAGCGGCGGTTCACCGTCCGCCATTTTCCTTCTTTAGATCGTTTGATTCGTTTGGAATTTCGTTTGGTTGTTGTTGAACTTCTTAGAAGCCTGGAACGTCACCGTCACGCTCCTCCGCAAACAATAGAAAAGCTCATAAGATTCGATATGATTCGATCGACAACGACAAGGACACCAGGTGTTTGGAGTGTCAAAGTGAGGTGCAGGAGGTGCAGGGCGGCAACACATTTTTGTCACGATTACCGCTTCATACAGGGCCGTCGCGTATGAGGTGTCATCTATGACAAAAATCGATTATCGAAATTTGGCATGTGTGAACTGTGTTTTATGAATCTGGCATATGCAACATCCCGAATTTTGCATTCATTCGATATGAAATTTGGCAAAATGTATTCCTGAATTCCAGGTACCCAGTGGCGGACTGGCCCACCGGTCCACCGGCCCGTGGCCGGTGGGCCCCCCCTTAAAATATGGCAAAAAGGGCCCCCTTTTCACTGAAAAAGGGCCCCTTTTGCGAAAAAGACAACTGTTTCTCTTTGATGTCCCCTTTCGAATAATGGACACCTCACAATACACGCCAAAGCTCTTGTTGGGGGTGGAGTCAAATTTGAACTATAAAGAATAATATTTCAACTTTGGAAGCACCAATATCAATAAACATGGCACCTAGGTTCAAGTTAACTTTTCAGAATTAACTTAAAAGTTATTGCGAATCGATTGGAGCTAAATTGGCATCGCTAGCCCTGATCAAACCTGTTACCTTATTTAGTACACTCGGTATACCGTGTGCGCCAAAAAAAGAACTATCCACTTTTGACAAATCGTTCACTGGACTGATTTTGAAGATTTATGACTTAATCTTTGCTCAAATTCATAATTAGATGCAAGGATTTTTGTAAAATTTTTAGTCTTCTTTTTCTTGAGCTGTAATCGAGTTTCTTAAAATTTTCGGTCTGGAAAGAACTGAAAACGATAACAAAACATCGATCAATTTCTCAAAACACTCGACATGAATGGACAAAGAGAAAACTTTTCGTGGTGATTTGGGGATTTAAAAATCGATTAGTTATAATCGACAGCACGAGCCTTAGTTCAACCACGGGCAATAATGCACCGTATTTGTATGTTGGAAATGAAAGTTTATTACCTTGATAATGTTGTTTTCCCTCGTTTTATTGTCTCTTCGGCATATAGGCCTGTCGGCCATTGCTAAATCGAATTGAAGTGGCGCCTGCGGCGCCCACACCTGGTGTATCCTACGCAGCGATTTCCTCGTTTCAAACGCAGGCGCCACTTCAATTCGATTTAGCAATGGCCGACAGGGCTATATGCCGAAGAGACAATAAAACGAGGGAAAACAACATTATCAAGGTAATAAACTTTCATTTCCAACATACAAATACGGTGCATTATTGCCCGTGGTTCAACGTTGGGAACATGTAGCAGTATATTCTTTCAATGAAGAAAATGATAAGGGATGCTAATTCATAAAAAATCTGTTACAAAATGGTCAAAATTCTATTTTAGCACTGGCAAACAAGGGATTTGTAGAAGTGTTCTAAGCCAAAGTNAGAACCAGTCAATCAGTCAAAACTTTTCATCTTCAAGGTCAATTTTTGTGTGAACAAGAATTGATTTATTTTTGGTCACTAGCTAATTCATATGGTAGTACATTAGATCTAAGTCATAAAATGCTCTGGAATACGGGCCAGATACATTTTTTTTAGGCAAGGGTTACAGGGAAGTTGGTTTTTTCGCAAAAATTTTAGACGGGGTGAGCAGATTTTGTTGCAAGAATTTTTCTTCTCCACCTGCCATGTAATATAATAAATGTTGCACTGTCCCTTATCATACTTCAATTCTTGATTTCAAAATATGCATGGTCGTTGTAAAACACCATTCTGTCATTCGATTATTTATCTTTCTACAATTACTCATTTCAGGATTTGCAATCATCCAGTCACCATTCCATATTCCACCATTTCATCATTCGGCTGTTTATAATAACCATCACACCATTCCGGGATTGGCAACTTTGATTCGGCATTGTCCACTTTCGCATCCGTCAAGCTGTTATCCCGGGAGGGGGGTACATAACATGTTGATGGTACGGGTATGTGTCGCCCATATAGGTGGGTTTTTGGGCCCAAAATTCTCTAAACAAGGGTCATTTTTCGGCAGATTTCCCATACACATGGGTCAATTTGGCTGAAATCGCCAAAAAAATGGCTAAAAATGGGTGATTTTCCACCAAAATTCATCATAAAAGTGGGTGGCTTTCTGAAAACCGGGTGGCAGACCCCCGTCCATCCACAAGTCATGTACCCCCCCCCCCTTCCCGGGGCTGTTATTCGTCTTTCAGAATTTGGCAAATTCAGCTCCAATATGCAAATGAGCTAGAGCAATTCAATACAGCTAGATAATCTCTCTAAGAATTGAATACCCCCGTAAAAAAACATAAGCACTGCGTTTTGAGGTTATCTATCGTCGTGCCCTTTCCAGTGCCCGTATCTGCCAAAGAGGGGATGGGGGTGGGGAGAACTCCCAGGAAATACACGTATTTTTTATGCAAGAAACTAAGAATTTGAGCCAGTGCTCAAAAGTTTCTTAAAATTGTCGGATTTTCAGAACTCAGAGTTTCTTACGAGTTTCTTACAAATTCCATAACAATCTTCATGGTTACTTCCTGTACCCTCCTAAACATTTCAAAACGAAATTTTTTTTGTAGCCTTTCCAGTTTTAGACATTACTCAAGTACCTTCTGAGTAATATGATACAGGAAACAAGTGAAAAAAAGTAAAAATAAAGTAGAACTCCCCCAGTTTAAAATGGCAGGGATAGCATTAAAAGGTCAGTGTGACCTTGTTTCCATAATGGTTAGGTCCCTCCAGAGGTGTCATTGAAAGAAAAGTTTTCACAAAAGAAAAGAAGCAAAATATTATTGTGTCAAAAGTTGAAAGTAATGCTGCATTCTTAAGAATGTTAACAGATATTTATTTTTGCAGCTTTAGGATTCTTGTGATTTCTGTGTTGAGTACGGTCCTGGGAATTTTTGGAGGTTTTCTTGAAAATCCTACTGATTTCCCCCAAATCAATTTAGAAGTTACGGTGTTTATATTATTTGTCACAGCTTTAGATAGTCCCTTTCATACTTCATGAAAATGCTGTAATTCTGAAAATAATGAAACTATCAAAAATACTACAAAAGGCCATGGGGAAGAGGTTGAAAAATACTCTCTCTGGAATTATGGCAAATTACGAAATGTTCCCTTCGAGCAATTCATTTGAAAGAAAAGGGCAATAACTTTTCATAGGATTTTAAAGATTTGCAGCCGATTCTCTCTGTTCTCTGCTTCTCTTGTTACTTTAGAGAGTGTTTGACGGTCGCCGGTCGGATCAAGATCATATGACTGAAAAGTACCTTTTTCTTTTGCACTTATATAGACGCGCCGAAGGCGCTTCTAAACGATTGGTTCCTTCTTGGAATAGACCTTTTCGACCATACGAAAAAGGGATTGGGGAGAGCGGCCAATTCTGGTAGTACGTCTGGAAGATGATTTTTAAGGTCATCAATATAGAGTTATTACAATCGTCGTACTTATCGTTTTGGACATTTCGGGGTTAGTCTCGTTTCAGTAAGTGAAAACTGTAACTCACCGTAATAAGTCGGGACCACCCATAAAGAATTCCACAGGGGAGGGGGCTTAAGAAAGAAGAGAGGTTATTAGGGAGGGGGGCTTATTGATAAAGTCTACTGAGCTTTTTATATCTTTTATCTCGTATTTTTCGGAATCAACGTTCAATTTTACGAGTCAAATACTCAAATTTCAACTCNAAAATTCATCAGAAAAGTTGTGGCTTTCTTAAACCGGGTGGCAGACCCCCGTCCATCCACAAGTCATGTACCCCCCCCCCCCTTCCCGGGGCTGTTATTCGTCTTTCAGAATTTGGCAAATTCAGCTCCAATATGCAAATGAGCTAGAGCAATTCAATACAGCTAGATAATCTCTCTAAGAATTGAATACCCCCGTAAAAAACATAAGCACTGCGTTTTGAGGCTATCTATCGTCGTGCCCTTTCCAGTGCCCGTATCTGCCAAAGAGGGGATGGGGGTGGGGAGAACTCCCAGGAAATACACGTATTTTTTATGCAAGAAACTAAGAATTTGAGCCAGTGCTCAAAAGTTTCTTAAAATTGTCGGATTTTCAGAACTCAGAGTTTCTTACGAGTTTCTTACAAATTCCATAACAATCTTCATGGTTACTTCCTGTACCCTCCTAAACATTTCAAAACGAAGTTTTTTTTGTAGCCTTTCCAGTTTTAGACATTACTCAAGTACCTTCTGAGTAATATGATACAGGAAACAAGTGAAAGAAAGTAAAAATAAAGTAGAACTCCCCCAGTTTAAAATGGCAGGGATAGCATTAAAAGGTCAGTGTGACCTTGTTTCCATAATGGTTAGGTCCCTCCAGAGGTAGACTTGCTCCAAGTCTATTCTGTGGTCCATCAGCGCTCAATAAAACATTATAACTTCTGCAGGGGCGTAAATCGTGACGAGGACGCTGCGAAGGAGAAACGAGAAACGACCACACAGAATAGACTTGGAGCAAGTCTACTCCAGAGGTGTCATTGAAAGAAAAGTTTTCACAAAAGAAAAGAAGCAAAATATTATTGTGTCAAAAGTTGAAAGTAATGCTGCATTCTTAAGAATGTTAACAGATATTTATTTTTGCAGCTTTAGGATTCTTGTGATTTCTGTGTTGAGTACGGTCCTGGGAATTTTTGGAAGTTTTCTTGAAAATTCTACTGATTTCCCCCAAATCAATTTAGAAGTTACGGTGTTTATATTATTTGTCACAGCTTTAGATAGTCCCTTTCATACTTCATGAAAATGCTGTAATTCTGAAAATAATGAAACTATCAAAACTACTACAAAGGGTACAAAAGGCCCTGGGGAAGAGGTTGAAAAATACTCTCTCTGGAATTATGGCAAATTACGAAATGTTTCCTTCCAGCAATTCATTTGAAAGAAAAGGGCAATAACTTTTCATAGGATTTTAAAGATTTGCAGCCGATTCTCTCTGTTCTCCGCTTCTCTTGTTACTTTAGAGAGTGTTTGACGGTCGCCGGTCGGATCAAGATCATATGGCTGAAAAGTACCTTTTTCTTTTGCACTTATATAGGCGCGCCGAAGGCGCTTCTAAACGATTGGTTCCTTCTTGGAATTATGAAATCGAGGCCATTTGTACATGGCTTCCCATGGCTTCCCAAACACTGCCTACAGAAAAGAAGTAGACTTTGGGGGTCAGCAGTTCAGCTTGAAATAGTTTACAGATAAATGAAATCAATGGCTATAGCTTGATATTTGATAACCAATAAAGATACAATACNCCGATTCTCTCTGTTCTCCGCTTCTCTTGTTACTTTAGAGAGTGTTTGACGGTCGCCGGTCGGATCAAGATCATATGGCTGAAAAGTACCTTTTTCTTTTGCACTTATATAGGCGCGCCGAAGGCGCTTCTAAACGATTGGTTCCTTCTTGGAATTATGAAATCGAGGCCATTTGTACATGGCTTCCCATGGCTTCCCAAACACTGCCTACAGAAAAGAAGTAGACTTTGGGGGTCAGCAGTTCAGCTTGAAATAGTTTACAGATAAATGAAATCAATGGCTATAGCTTGATATTTGATAACCAATAAAGATACAATACAGTTCACCAAACCAAAAAGATGTCTAACGCATTGGAAAAAAGTGGAGTGCTGCTTCCTGAAGTTGTCAGACGGCTTGGGAAGTTTGCTTCCACCAAACTTGCAGAGAAGTGGGACAATGTTGGTCTGCTTGTGGAACCCTCTGGTTGCCACATGGTCAACAAGATTCTCCTGACAAACGATCTCACGCAAGAAGTGATGAAAGAATCAATCGAAAAATCAATAAATTTGATTATTTCATATCATCCACCAATTTTCACACCCTTCAAAAGACTGTGTCAAGGAAACTGGAAGGAGAGAATCATCACAACAGCTGTTGAGAATAGGATTGCAATTTACTCACCACACACATGTTATGATGCAGTCAAGGGTGGGGTTAATGATTGGCTGTTAAAATGTTTTGGTTCAGGAGATGTCTCGCCAATCACCCAATCATTTGACCATGATTTCTCTCCAGGGAAACCCAATGGATGTTATAAAATGAAACTTTCAATTGGAGATGCCACACATGACCTTGAGAGTTTAGTGGAAGAAATTGAAAAGTGTCAGGATACACTCAATGTAGCAGTCTCTCAGGCAGATGGTAGGTAAGCTGAAAATATGTTTTCTACCATATAAAAGAGTTCAGTGTTAAACACAAGATCCATCTCAACGAGCAACATGTAAAGTGACCCTGATAGCAACATCTCTAAACACTTCAATTTTCCCAACCACTCAATTGATAATATGATGATTCCCAGTTTGCATTCTTTGATTTTGGCGCGAGGAAGTTTTTGGCGCGGGGAAGATTTCGACGCAAGTGCGGCTGGAAGCAGTTAAAGTGGCGCGGGGAAGATCTTCCCCGCGCACTACAAAGAATGCAAACTGAGATGATTCTTGGCCTCCTTTTTTGCACCAACAGATAGTACTAAAAGAAAGACTTTAGAGAAGCGAATCATTTTAAAGCTTGGGAACTCTCTGCCCTGCAGGACTTAACAAGCAATTCAATAATTTACAATGACATTTTTCCAGCCTACCCCTTCTCTTCCTTTTCTTTTTTACATGCTTACCTATCATTTTATTCTTTCATTTGTGTCACATCGATTCCCTTACATTTGATATTAATCTTCAGGCCCATCGGAAGCGGGGGGCTGGGGGGCTTCAGCCCCCCCAATAATTTGCTGAAGTTTGCTACTTTTTAGTGAAAAAGGCTGTTAAAAGTCAAGCTTATGGAAATGAAGATTTATACTTATCTATACTAGAGGAAGTTATCAGAGTTATCAAGCTATCACGTTTCTATTTCATAAAATTAAAAAACAGTCTATTTCTAAGTGATTTTGAGGTCCTATTTTCAAAATTTCCCGGGAAAGCCTTCTGTTAGTCGCAATCCTTTGCTCCTTTAGATGGCAAATTCTTCATAATAGAGGCGTTTTCCAATGATCTAAAGGGCGTGGTCATAAAAAATTTTCCCGGGGGCAAGCCCCCGGACCCCCATTTTTGCTCGCTCCGCTTGCATTTGGTTTCAGCCCCCCCAATACGAATTTCGTTCCGACGGGCCTGATCTTTCAAATCTACTTTTCTTTTATCCTACATTCTACTAATCTTACTTCATTTGATAATGGGTTTAAGCCTGACATGCCATGCAAAACAAAACTCTGTTCATAGTGCAATTAATTATACTGTATTTGCTGTTCAGTGCACCGTATGAAAAATCATCAACCCTCTTCTGAATATGGAAGGCGTAAAGAACTAGAAGTAGGGTGAACAAGTTTAGTGGCTAGATACAGAGAAAACTTTTTATATTGCAGCAGAGTTCCCCAATTCCCCAACTGCTTTACTGTACATATGTGAAAGCAAAAGAGCTTTTGAGTCAAAAACATAAAATGGTCAAAAAAGTTTAACTCTAGGAAAATTTTCCCCTAGTTCAATTGAGAAGGAGAATTCTGTGTTTGAATATTTTAAAAGCATTAAATTTTTCTCCCACAGGAAAATCCTTGAAGTTTATGTGTCACCATCAGAAGCAGCTATTGCAAATGTCTACCACTTGATGAGCAGCAGCAAGATCACACCATTAACTTCTGAGATATCTAAATTAGAAAACGTAAGAGGCAACGAAAGCACTTATTTGCCTTTAATTTTTAATTCATTCAAAGCAACAAATTCCAGGTTGAAATCTTCATACGGTGCACCAAAGATCTTTGGGATGCAGTCAAAGGCTCCAGTGCCTAAATTTAAAAAATTGGTTCTGATATGCAACATCAATGGGAATTTCGGAAATTTCTGCTTGAAATGCTTAGAAACCTATCAGAAAATAGCTTCTGTGCATTCTTAATACAAATTTTTGATGCAAAAAATTTATCAATATCTTTACATGAGGCGTGCACTTCTGTAGCAAACTTTCCATCCTTGTTACAAATTAGCTAAGTCTGGGCAAGTTTGCTTCATTTTTAAGGGGCCTTCTCCATTTCATGTTTTCAAGGAACCACGGAACTGGGGGACTAGGGAGGCTTTAGCTCCCCAATAATTTTCAAGGGGCAGTTTTTAGCATAGGCGTAGGAGCCAGGGGGCTAGGGGGCTGTAGCCCCCCAACGTTGGAAAAATTTACCAAAATCAGCCTTTTTCGGGCAAAAATCCACCCTATGTCGGGCAAAAATTTGGTAAACAATAGAAATTTTATCGGGCAGTCCCCCCAGATTTTATTTTCCCCTACGCCCGTGGTTTTTAGCTTTTTTAAGAAATTATGTTTATCTGAGCAAATATCACTAACGGTATTTTAGCAGTGGCGGACACTTTGACAAATATTGGGGCAGGGGGAAGCTATTGTTTCGGTTAAAAAGCATTGTTTATTTCTATGGTTTTCAAACAAAAGTGCGTTGTTCTTTCCAACATTGAGGGGCGGGGGGACAGCTGTTGTAACTTTGCTGTGAGGAAATTGTAAAAGTTGTCAGTGACGATAAAATAATTTACTCCATCTTTTTTCATGCAAATTATGTTTTCTCTTATTTAACAGCTTCCTCTACCTGGCTATGGAATGGGACGTCTTTTAAAACTAGGAGAGGCAATCACAATCGAAGACTGTGTTTCAAGAGTGAAGAAGCATTTAGAAATTCCATACGTCAGACTTGCTTTGGCTAGGAAGGCATCCATGACCAAAAAGGTGAACTTCCTATACACCTTCGTTTTAAACAAGATTTCATTAGTAAATTTCGAAGTTTAATTCACTAAGAATTTTTTATGGTGACATTGCTATTCTTAAAGGGAATCTAAGCATATCCCGGGGGGGGGGGGGGGTACTTTCATTTGGACNTAGAAATTCCATACGTCAGACTTGCTTTGGCTAGGAAGGCATCCATGACCAAAAAGGTGAACTTCCTATACACCTTCGTTTTAAACAAGATTTCATTAGTAAATTTCGAAGTTTAATTCACTAAGAATTTTTTATGGTGACATTGCTATTCTTAAAGGGAATCTAAGCATATCCCGGGGGGGGGGGGGTACTTCATTGTGACCATGATCCGACCTGAATCTGGACTTTGAGAAAAGGACCCATTTGTATGACGCGATTTTCGAGAATTTCGAACCCATTTGCATGAATATCAGGAGATTTCAAGCCCATGCGTATGAATTTGGTTGATTTTGAAACCCTTTTTTAAAGAACATAACAGCAAACATATAAATGTTTCCTTACAACTCGTTGTGGTGTGTTGAGTGTTGACTTTATCGTTTCGTAAGCAAAATGCAAAAAGAGATTTTTCATTAGTTTTGCGGCTAATCATAATGGGACCCATTTTGGGGACGCATTGGTAAGAAAATCCTAAAAATACCAACCCATTTATCAGAATCAAGCCAAATATCGGACCCACGTGTAGGGAATTTCAGATGAAATAACCCACCCATATGAGCGGCACGTCCAGTATGACTTCACAATGAAGAACCCCCCCCCCCCCCGGGAAGCATATATTTGCCTTTGGTAAAAATAGCCGTATAAAGACAATAGGCCATGACACTTGCTGAACTATATTTGGGTAACTGATCTATGTCCACAGGAAATACTGATATCTGATAGGCTAGAATTTGACCGCAAGTGGCTTGGGCCACTTTTATATGCTTTGATCCCCTTTGATAACTTTCTTGACGAGACAGTCACCCTGTGGTACCAAGTGTGCCAAAGTGAAGTTCACTATTCAACAGCCAACCACAGCGAAACTGGAAAAACTGGTTGCCTACAAGCTTTGTGAGTACTTTTTCGACAACAAGTTGGAGGTAGAATAAATAACCCAGTTATACCTCTATGTTTAACTAGGACTTTTAAAAGTTTGGATTAGGCAAGCAATTGAAAATTTACTAGCAGTTGACTGTCAATTGCATTTATTGTATCAAATGTGTGAAAGGTAGAATTCTTTATAGTGGAGAGACTTGCCGCCAACTGAATAATCGTTTTGGGAAATGCTTGAGGAATGTTGAACATAAAACACACGAAAATTTACTAATGAAACAAATAATGGCGATGTTTAAATTTATTACGAGAATTTACTAATGAAATCTTGTTTTTGACTTGATAACGAGTGCATGCTCGAAACGTCGTGTTTTTTACATCTACGCTATTTTATGGTACTTTAATCATTTAATTATTATATTGTCATAAAATTCACGAGAATGCAGAACGTGCTGATAATGCCGACAGCAATGTTTCAAGATATTTTAAGCTTTCAGGACATCCAAAAATAGGCATATTGTATACTTGGGTTGATAATTGCAGCTATTTGCAACAAACAAAGAACAAATTTTTAGAGAAATGTTCGATTGCTTAAATTCGGCACTCTTCTCCCTAATGAACTCAACAACAATTTCCACTTTCGTAGTCATTTTATATGGTAGCATAAAAATGTTAAAACCTTGAACAACTAATTAGCTCCTTTTCAGGTGTCAAGCATTGCAGTTTGTGCTGGATCCGGTGGCAGCGTCTTGAGAGGAGTATCAGCTGGTTTATACTTGACAGGAGAAATGTCACATCATGAGGTATTGCATGCAACGGAGAGTGGCAGGAGTGTGGTTCTTTGTGACCATTCGAACACTGAAAGGGGTTTTCTGAAAACATTACCTCCAATGATGCACGAGTGGTTTAATGGAGATGTTTCGATAGAAGTTTCTATGGAAGATAGAGATCCCTTGACAGTCGTATGAAAAGTATAGGTTAGTTTTTTTTCATCATTAATGAAAATTTAGCATTTGACTTCAAAATCCTTGGTCATTGGTCTGCATTGCAAAGGTTGGTATTTTGTACAATACTAAAGACATGTGCTTTCCTTCCTGCTAAAATTTGACATGAGGAAAGCCAACCTGAAACTTTAGGTCTTCAGTTCATCCTTGATGGAATCAAAAAATAATATTTCCAAAACTGTGTATATTTTGTAAAAATTGAGACGCTTTGCTAGATTTGCGTCTTGAAGCTTTCCAAGGGTGGGCATGTTGCAGTGAGGACAGTGGTCCTATGTATGTCCACACAACCGGTTTATTTCTCCCATACTATGTTAATGTCTATGTCTGTCCCTAAAATCAGGTTTATTTTGAACTCTTTTCAACAATATCATTTTGCAGCTAACTTGGACTGTTCATGTTCTTGGATGTTGGTCAATATTTGTCCTCAGAATTGGGTTTTATCGGATTATCGGAGTATTATAAAAATGTATGTCCCCAAAACCAGTCTTTTTAAGAGCCCAATTTGTACTGGTACGCTGAAAAATGGGTTGGTGAAATCGTTTTTCCAAAACATACGTAGGACCACCAAAAACACAGCACATGCCCACCCTTGGCTTTCTCTAGATGCCTTGTAAGCTTTAGTTCGATTTTATGGAAGACTGGACTTCTGATTTTGACACATTTTCAGTTGATTAAAACTAAAAAAAAAATAACACCCATTGGCGCACTATCAATCCATCAATCCATATCTTGGCTCCTCAACTGAACAAAGATATTATATAAGTTCGGTTTGAAATTATCTCAAAATAGCCTATACCATGTAATAAACCTTATAGTGACATATAAGGCCAGCGTATACCCAACCTGTCAGCATCCATCAAATTCTCGGCAAATGATTGGTTGATATTCAAACTGATCACATGAATAGAGAAAATTGTTGTAAACAAGCTTTTGTGATCACACAATGATGAAACGTCACAGGCAGTGGGAATAGAGCCTTCTTAATCCTTCCCTGGTTTTGTTTGAATGCCGCAACATACTTAAAATGAATGAACAAATACTGTATCTAGGCAATTCCCATGCGCGCCGTTGGATTCCCCACAGGTTTTAAAATGTATTTGGAAATACAAAGCCCTGCGCTCCGCTCACTCGCTCCTCCGGAGAGGTTTAGATTATTTTGATAAAAAGTGAGACTTGTAGCAAGTCCAAAAGCCCTCCATCTATTTCCACAGACCTCGCAAACGGGGCATAGCGGCGTAATTTATAAATAGGACAAAAACGCCCACGCATGTCATTGTTTCTTTAGCTACGCAATGTCCACGCACGTGTCGATATGGTCGATATCCTCAAATACAATAGGCTAATTATAGACTACCCAGACCCAGGGAGGGGGGTACTTAGACCCCGTTTACACGAGCAAAATGGGATCGATCCAGAATGGGATCGATCCAGTTTGGGATCGATCCCAAAATTTTGCAGGCGTTTACACGGGATCGATCCCTCTCCTGCAGTAACGATTAGCCCTGTCCACAAGTTGCTCGGCAACTTTTGGGCAACTTTTAATCTTTTGGGCAACTTTTAGGAATTTTGGCAACTTTCGCAATATTGGGAAACTTGTCATTATGTTAGCAATATTACAACAATTTCAATGAAGTTTTGTGTATTGTTTGAAAAAATAATGAAAATTTAACATGGAAAGGATCTGTTTTGTGATCAGGATGGGATTCAACAGCTTGGCAAGTGAAAAACTGGTCTTTGTTCTCAACGATTGATGATGATGATGATGATCTATTTATCAATTTATGTTATTGTTGTTGTTGTTTTATATAAGCAAAACATGTTTTCTGTTGAAATGCTGAACATGTGTTATATGGGTCAAACAGTATTAATATCGAATTAATTTAGTCTTAGTCACGAAAACATTGGCCTAAGGGCCTAAGTTCGGCTCTCTGTTGTGTATACTCTACAGAATAACACAAAGGGATAAACAATTCTTCCCAAGCTTCATCTAACATTCTAAAAAACATCTATTTGTTACAATTACGTCTACGTTCTAGTTAAATGGAGGTATTGGAGACGCAACAAAGGCGGCAATTGTCCACTGGGTTGCCGACGATGCAGGACAGGTACGGGTCTGTCTACATCGCAGCTAGAATTTTCAGGCGGAGTCCGGAATGGGTAAGGGTCCATTCACGGTGGGCCTGCCCCGTCAGCTAGGTATGGGTCTAGCCTATGGGGTTTGAGAAAACAATCTGTAATTTTCAGGCGGAGTCCGGAATGGGTAAGGGTCCATTCGCGGTGGGCCTGCCCCGTCAGCTAGGTATGGGTCTAGCCTATGGGGTTTCAGAAAACAATCCGAGAAACAATCTATATATTTTTTAGGAGGTGTCCGGAATGGGTAAGGGTCCATTCACGGATGTGCCTGTAAATCCCCTCAGACAGGCAAGGGCCTATCTGATGGGATTTAAGAAAATGTTCCCCTTGATTCAACGGGGCTAAAACACAATCCTTGCAAGAATTATATGCGAATTTTCGAAGTCTAGGCAAAATTAGGCCTAGTGTAGGACAATTGCCTCCCATGCTGGCCTCGATTATGGTGAAACTCAAAGCAAGCACAAACATAACTAAACGCAACTATCTAGTTATACGAATTATTGGTTAAATAGATATTGTTGTATAAAATGTCCTGGAAATAGGTAAATACGATTACAAAATGCGAATATAACCTGATTTACGTTTATCAATCCGGGTGGGCGGGCTGGGATTTTCATTATTGGCGGCACCACTAGCTCGAGTGCTCGCTCTCGTAGAGTCTCTCTTGCTTCTTCGATTTTTAGGCATGTTTCGACTTTCGAGAATTCGAAGCAAGAGTGAAATTGGCTTGATTGCTTCAACTTTTAGACCTCTTAGTAATCCGACATGCGGTCTATTGTAAGGAAGTATGAAGGCTGTGATTGGGCGAGTTTTCCCGCCCTGGTGCTTGATTGGACGGTGGTGAGCCACGTGTTCCGGCTTTTAATGTTGATTGGATGGTACATTCTATAGCTGCCCACATGACTGCCCACATGAGTTTCACATGACTTGCGTCAGTTCATTCCTGTAATTTCCACTCATTGCTTTCGATGTGTTGTCAGGTTACCGAGCGCAAAATAACACCTTTACTCAAAAGGGGGATTACGAGTTCTCCTTGTGTGTGTGGGGAAAACAGAGCGCATTGAATTCGGCCTCATATACTGTCAGATCCCTTTGAATATTAGAAACAAGCAACACACTAGCCCACTCGCAGAATCAATTGTATTCTTGTCACACATGAATTTTATTAAGCAATCTTTTGTGAATTATACTGATCATTTTGCAAGGCTTTCCAATTCATTTGCAAAATAAGATTTCGTTCGAGATTTGCTTCCATTGAGAGAAAATGGTTAAACCTGACGATTGATTTCAAAGGCGCTCCTTCGCAAAATTAATTAGATTCATGCTGCGCATGAATAACATAAGCTAAGATTTCCAGGAAATGAAAATGCAGTTGCACGATCGGAGAAAAAAATTGAATTTAAGTAAATAGGCAATTCTTGAAGCATCCTTAACATTAAATTCATGCATATATGTCAATTATTTACACATGTCTTTGAAACCTGACCTTCTATAAATGACGATCAATGAGCAACTTTTGGGCAACTTTTTGAAAAAAGTGGCAACTTTTGAGCAACTTTTTAGGAAATTTTGAGCAACTTTTCAAGAAATTTCGAGCAACTTGTGAACAGGGCTAGTAACGATAACAGTGTACCTATATTTTGGTACCACCGTTATTCTTACAACATGAGTAAGATTTTAAGACAACGAATAAAAATTCACAACTTTCTCGAGATCAAAGGAAGATGTGCCTCTCCTGCAGGAACGATAACGGTGTACCTGTATTTTATACCAACGTTATTCTTACAACGTGAGTAAGATTTTAAGCCAAAAAATTATAATTAAATACTTTTTTGAGATGAAAGGAAAATGTGCCTCTCCTGTAGTAACGATAACGGTGTACCTATATTTTGGCACCACCGTTATTCTTACAACGTGAGTAAGATTTTAAGCCGAAAATTTAAAATTCACAACTTTTTTGAGATGAAAGGAAGATGTGCCTCTCCTGCAGTAACGATAACGGTGTACCTATATTTTGGTACCACCGTTATCATTACAATGTGAGTAAGATTTTAAGCCAAAAAATTAAATTAAATACTTTTTTGAGATCAAAGGAAGATGTGCCTCTACTGCAGTAACGATAACAGTGTACCTATATTTTGGTACCACCGTAATTCTTACAACGTGAGTAAGATTTTAAGCCAAAAATTTAAAATTAAATACTTTTTTGAGATCAAAGGAAGATGTGCCTCTCCTGCAGTAACGATAACGGTGTACCTATATTTTGGTGCCACCGTTATTCTTACAACGTGAGTAAGATTTTACGCCAAATAATTAAAATTAATTACTTTTTTGAGATCAAAGGAAGATGTGCCTTTCCTGTAGTAAAGATAACGGTGTAACTATATTTTGGTACCACCGTTATTCCTACAACGTGAGTAAGATTTTAAGCAAAAAAATTAAAATTAATTACTTTTTTGAGATCAAAGGAAGATGTGCCTGTCCTGCAGTAACGATAACGGTGTACCTATATTTTTGTACCACCGTTATTCTTACAACGTGAGTAAGATTTTAAGCCAAATAATTAAAAGTCACAACTTTTTTTTTTCAAAGGAAGATTTGCCTCTACTGCAGTAACGATAACGGCGTACCTATATTTTTGTACCACCGTTATTCCTACAACGTGAGTAAGATTTTAAGCCAAAAAATTAAAATTAAATACTTTTTTGAGATCAAAGGAAGATGTGCCTCTCCTGCAGTAACGATAACGGTGTACCTATATTTTTGTACCACCGTTATTCTTACAACGTGAGTAAGATGTTAAGCCAAAAAATTAAAATTCACATTTTTTTTGAGATCAAAGGAAGATGTGCCTCTCCTGCAGTAACGACAACGGTGTACCTATATTTTGGTACCACCGTTATTCTTACAACTTGAGTAAGATTTTAAGCCAAAAAATTAGAAGTCACTNGACACCGGCAGCGAAATCCCCCAACATATTCCAGTAGCTACTACTCTGATAAATGACTTTGTTATCTCTGATGAAAAGATACTGAACATTATCAGATCACTTGATCCTCATAAAGCTCATGGCTGGGACGAAATATCTATGAGAATGATAAAATTAAGTGATGCTGCATTAGTTGTTCCACTAAAGATAATATTCACAAACTGTTTGAGGTGTGGTCATTTTCCCCAAATATGGAAATGTGCAAATGTTGTGCCTGTCCATAAAAAGAATGAGAAAAATGTGAAAGGAAATTACCGTCCAATTTCTCTTCTTCCTATTTTTGGGAAAATTCTTGAAAAGTTAATATACGATTCTTTATACTCGCACCTTGTCTCGTGTGAGCTACTTAATCCAAATCAGTCAGGTTTTCGTCCAGGTGACTCGACAGTCAATCAACTAATATCGATAACTCACACCATCTTTAAAGCATTCGACTGTAATCCTCCACTTGATGTCCGTTCTGTTTATCTTGATATTTCGAAAGCTTTTGACAAGGTATGGCATGATGGTCTTGTTTACAAACTTAAACGGTGTGGTGTTTCAGGAAAACTTCTTTCTCTTATTCAAAGCTTTCTTAAGGATCGAAAACAGCGAACTGTTCTGAACGGGAAATGTTCTATTTGGGGAGATATCTCGGCTGGAGTACCACAGGGTTCTATATTGGGACCATTGTTTTTTCTTGTGTACATAAATGATCTAACTGAAAACTTAAAGTGTAATGTTAAACTTTTCGCTGATGATACGTCGTTATTCACGGTCGTCAAAAACTCCAATACAGCTGCCAATGATATGAATCATGACTTAGAGTTGATAAAGCAGTGGGCTCATGACTGGAGGATGTCGTTTAATCCTGATCCACAAAAGCAAGCTGTTGAAGTAACATTTTCGAGGAAAAGAAACAAAATTGACCATCCAGTGATACTTTTTAACAACACACCTGTAAAGAAAGTAGACGAGCATAAACACTTGGGACTTTTTCTTGACTCAACATTGTCTTTTTCTGCTCATATCAAAGCAGCTATCACTAAAACACGTAGGGGTATCGGTCTGCTGAAATATCTCTCCAAATATCTCCCCAGACATACACTTAACGAATTATATAAGCTGTACGTGCGACCCCATCTAGACTATGGGGATGTTATCTATCATATTCCTGCAAAAGTATGTGAATTTAGTGGCAATACAACTTTGCCAAATTTCATGGAGAAGTTAGAGTCCGTTCAGTATTCTGCTGCTCTTGCTGTCTCCGGAACATGGAAGGGTACGTCGAGAGAGAAGCTGTATGCAGAGCTAGGCTGGGAATCATTAAGCTCCCGTAGGTGGAGCAGACGCCTTATCTTATTCTATAAGTTCACAAATAATCTGACTCCTAAATATACCACGGATCCAATACCACCACTGCGGCAGTCTCGATACTCTCTTCGCAAGCAGGATGCCATCGGGCAAATAAGGACAAGGACTGAAAAATTTAAATCCAGTTTCTATCCTCACTGCTTATCTGAATGGAATAAGCTTGATCCAGAAATTAGACTTGCGCCTTCTATTGCTGCTTTTAAGACAAAGCTGCTATCCAAAATTCGCCCCCTTCCTAAATCTGTCTTTCGAATACATGACCCAAAAGGACTATCTTATCTTTCCCAACTTAGGGTTGGTCTCAGTAAATTAAATTTTCACAAATTCAACCACAATTTCAGAGATACTATAAATCCAATGTGCCCTACCAACGATGGCATCGAGGATACGGAGCACTTTTTGTTGCTCTGCCTTTCTTTTGAAGTACCACATAGAGATCTTCTCGCTGGAGTTTCTGCCTTACTACGACCACTTGGACATACAAATCTTTCAAATGAGTTTCTAATGCAGATTTTATTGTATGGTGATAAAGATTTTCCTGATATTCTCAATAAAGATATACTTCTGTTAACTCTCAGCTTTATCCATAAAACTGGTCGGTTTGATTAGGAATTTGAAACTTAGTAAGTCATACAACCACCAAAGTCCCCGTTTAAGTAAATGTTTCCTGTTTTTTCTTTTGTATTAGTTACTTTATTGTCTTTTTCTCTCTAGCAGTCACGTGTAGTGCTATGTTTGTATTTCCTGTTTTATGTTGCCATGAGGTAGTTGTAGTTTTTCACTCCGATTGGTATTGTTCTGGTAGTAGGGTATCGTATCTTGTAAGTAGTGTAACAAGTAATATGTATTGTAAGTTTTTTAATGGAATGTATAAAAAAAAACAAAAAAAAAAAATGATAAGCCAAAAAATTAGAATTCACAACTTTATTTAGATCAAAGGAAGATGTGTCTCTCCTGCAGTAACGATAACGGTGTATCTATATTTTGGTACCACCGTTATTCTTACACGTAATTTGGGATCGATCCCGTCATTTGCACCCGTTTACACGAGACGGGATCGATCCCAAACTGGAACGCTTTCCTAGCGAACCCAAATTGGCACGGATAGCGGATCGATCCCGAGCGCTCCCGTGTAAACGGAAGGCCGATCTGTACCAGTTTGAGATCGATCCCGTTTGGGATCGATCCCGTGTAAACGGGGTCTAAATCTATTTTGGTGACGGGATGTGCACTCCTTTCCGGGTATCGTTTTCGCCTCTATTCTCTATTTTTAGCGCCGGGTATCGAAAGAAGGCAATTTCTCTAAATCCGTTTGTCAAAAGAGATATCTTGCTTGAGCGGACTGCCATTTCGATGTTGCGCAGTGTATTTTTCGTTTTGGAGTATACTTTTCGCCGATTTTTCTAAAGCCGGTTATCATTTGGAGGGGAAAATTCTAGAGCCGGGTCAAAAATATTTCTTGGATTGCACACTCCCGTACTAATTAAAGTCAAGTACCCCCCCCCCCCCCGAGCCCACACCCTTCCACGCGGGACATTTATCTCCGTTGATTCTCTTTAACCTCGGGTTTGTATATCCCGATACAGATTTCAAACCAGTCTGAAAAAGGTCAGTACTGAACATAGACTGCAGACTGCACGTGTAGTGCGGGTGGTTTTGGAATAATGCAGAGGATAGTTTTAGTGGCATTATTGCTTTGCAGTATTCCACGTAGCTGTAGCAGTTGCAATTAAATGGGGCCTGGTAATACAGATATCTAAATATGGCATCCACCATGTTCTTTATTGGCTAAAAATGCTTTTCATATCCCATTGAAAACGCACTTTCCATATGAAACAATCAACTGGAAATCAAATCAACTCGATGGAAGTTGTATAGCCGTTTCCATGGTGAGAGTTGGAATAGGACAAGGCATGTGCATGAGACAGGTACTTCAAGTACAGTGGAATTAACATCCCCCGTTGTCTGTGTAATATTTGTGCAGAAAGTTGTCGATATTCCCACTTCTAGCTGAAGTTTTGCATGATCAGTGCAATATGGGATGCTAAGATAGGCCCACGTGCTTGTCTTGGAATGAAGAATGAATTTCTTGGTAACACTGACCTTTCTATCATGTACTGTGATATCTGCATTAGTAGCTGATGACCTGGAGATAACGAAGATAAGACTTGACGAAAAGGAATTGCGAACATGTGAGTATGTTTGTACAATATATTTCGACTGTTACTGGATCAAATTTGTCCTGGACGATAGCAAACTTCGCCTGTTTATGAATTGACACTGGAGAATAGCGAATGTCACCAGTCGATTTGCTCTGCACTGAGCATGATTCGTTATTCATTATCAAGCAGACGCTTCAAACTAAAAAATGCAGTGCTAGGTGCTGACAAGTCTAAGGCCCCGTTTACACGATACCGGATTCACTTCATATGGGATTCGTACATTCTTCACTTTTGAACAATAGAGCAGGAAAGTCGTTTCAAATTTAAGATGAATCATCACTGCTCAGTTGCAAGAATTTTTTTAGAAGCAGGTTGAAGTCCTGGGATGCTGCCGGATAAGTTATGAGTTAGAAGAATCAGCTCTACAGGATGGTTAAAATAAAACGCATGGCGTTAGAAAAATACTACTCCCTGAATATCAAAGCAATAATATTGAAAAATATCTTGTTTCATAGCCAATATGTTCAATTAGATTAAGAAATTTACCCGGCTTTAATCGGTCATTCCTTCTCGTGGCTATGAGAGATTTTCTGCAGAAACCCTCCTGCAAAAACGAGTGAAAACAACGTCCAAAATTTCATCGGGTTTCTTTCCTAACAACAATGACATTTACAAGTATTAGCACATGTTATTCTCAAGGGCGCCGGAGGCACGGGGGCAGCGGGGGCAGCTGCCCCCGTTGCCCTGATGGTACGGGGGCAGCACGGGGGCAGCTAGTGCCCTTTTCCAAAAAAACATTTCTCCACTGGCCTTTTNGCTTCAAACTAAAAAATGCAGTGCTAGGTGCTGACAAGTCTAAGGCCCCGTTTACACGATACCGGATTCACTTCATATGGGATTCGTACATTCTTCACTTTTGAACAATAGAGCAGGAAAGTCGTTTCAAATTTAAGATGAATCATCACTGCTCAGTTGCAAGAATTTTTTTAGAAGCAGGTTGAAGTCCTGGGATGCTGCCGGATAAGTTATGAGTTAGAAGAATCAGCTCTACAGGATGGTTAAAATAAAACGCATGGCGTTAGAAAAATACTACTCCCTGAATATCAAAGCAATAATATTGAAAAATATCTTGTTTCATAGCCAATATGTTCAATTAGATTAAGAAATTTACCCGGCTTTAATCGGTCATTCCTTCTCGTGGCTATGAGAGATTTTCTGCAGAAACCCTCCTGCAAAAACGAGTGAAAACAACGTCCAAAATTTCGTCGGGTTTCTTTCCTAACAACAATGACATTTACAAGTATTAGCACATGTTATTCTCCTGGGAGAATGGAATCCCCCTACTTAATTTTCTTATACTAATAGGAAAGACTTAGTCAACCTCCAAACGGAAAAAAACGTGATGATGCACAGGCGAGTCATTGCTGTCAGGCAGAAGTCATGGGGGAATTTGGTCGCCATTTTAGGACACTTTTGAAGGTTTTTCGAGGGGGCCTTCTCGGGGAAATCCCTCATATTTTTGGAAGAAAGCAGCCGATTTCAGCCAAGAAAATTTCTAAAATTAATTTAACCCTTCGGCTATTCAACAAAATAATAACAAATATTATTGCTGTTATATTCAGGGGACAGTAGCCTTTCAAACCCCGTGCGTTTTTTCTGACTCACCCGGTAGGTCTAGACAGAATCTGATTCACAATCTAGTAGAGATGAAAACGCAAGTTGAGATAATTGGCTCTGAATCTATGTCCTTAACTGATAATTTAAACTTTGCAATGTATTCCAAAAAGCTACCGGGTGTCCCAGAAAAAAGGTACTCCTGTTTGCAAAATCACCAAAATTTGATTACAAGGCCGATCTTCAAATTTCTTTTTTTGGCAAGTAGATTAAGGACTAAATTATTTTACCAGATGTAGCTGATCTTGTAATTGGTTTAAAAATTAAAAATTTTAGCTCTTTTTAGGGCTGCCTGGTTTTGAACAAGCTGCAAAAAGCACTGATGATTACCAGATCAGTTTATTTGTGTATATTAAGCTTTTAATTTGGTCATAAATGACAGAAAGAAATGCACAGTATCATTGGAGACTTTAAGGATAATTAAATATCTGAAAATGTTGGCTCTTAGGCAAGATTGAGTATGTAGCTTGAAAAGTATAGCTCAAAATAGGGTTTTCCAACGTGTAATTTTTAACCTTAAAGTATCGAAAACAAACAATTTATCATCTTGCTGGGTCAACCGTCGAGTGGCTACTAAATAACAGGAAGCCGCTGTGAAAACATCGCGGCGAATTTAATCATAAAAACCGCAACCTATGACCACAACATTTTCCAAAGACCAATCCGAATGCTTCCTACTATGGTACTGTATTCGTTTATTAATTATTTGGCCTTTTAACTTCAACAGTAACTTTTTATATTTATCTATTTGCAAACAGGGATGGACAGATTCAAGGCAGATCCATATTTCCGACATGACAATCAACCAACAACAACAACGCAAAAGAGGGCGGAGACATTCGTCAACGAATCGGAAGATGCATTCTACTCATTTCGCGATGAAATTTTCAAAAACCTTACAACTGTATTTAACTCAAAGATCCGGTATTTTCCTGCAACTGTCCTCATGATTCAAGCCATGTATAGATTGATGAGGCCTGGTGGAGTGCTGCAACAAGAAGGCTTTCATGGCTATGGGTATGAAGTTATTTTATTTTCTTTAAGTTTCATTTTGTTCTGTGCTCAGACTTCCGTACACTTCTGACTTTAGCCCCAACTTTCGCTAGTAGCTCAAAAATTCCCAACTTAGAATAATACATCTTAGCAACTGGTCGCATAGCCTGCGCGCAGACCCAATATTCCGAAGAAAAAAGGGTCTGCGCAACAACAACCAAAAGCTTGGCTACTGGTCGCATGAACTGCGCTGCATCCCTTTTCCTTTTTGTTTTCTCTGTTCATGTTCTTGTTTTCATTGTCTTGTGTAGTCTTTGTTTTTGTTTTGTGCCTAAATGTTGGCTGCAGGGGAGATGTGCGAGTTCACACCCCATGCAGTTTCGTTCAAGTAATTTTGTAGTTTTCTTGTGTAGCAGTTCTAGATTGTAGCTTTGTATTCTTGTTAGTGTCATATCTTTGTCAATAGTTTTGGACTATGGACTCCCTGTGGAGCCAAGATGCTAAATATATAGCTGATTGTTTTGTACATATTATTCATTCGTTCTATGCTATGATGTTATGTTATGTTCCGAAGTGGAAGTCTTTTATTGCGATAACCTAAAGTGCAGGTTATGACAGTTAGCTTTGTAGTTTTTGATGATGAATATATAAAAAAAAGTCCCAACGGTCCAACGGTCTCTTTTCTGTGATGGCGAAAACATTCCCCGGTCGTGGTCTAGTGTTGAGTTTTTGAGCTGCAATATTTTTGAGTCCTAGTTTCAGCGGGACGTTTAGCTGTAAAGCTTTATCCACAATAGAGGAAAACGCGTTAGAATCGGGATAACGCATTTCTATACTCATTTGAAATAGGGTTTTGGCGAGTTAATCAGGATCTGCTGCATGATGTCACTGGGAATACAGAACTTTGAATCCTCCTAAAAAGCCTTCTGAAGGATCTATATTTTATTCTTTTAGGTACGTTAAAACAGATGGTAGAGCTATTGTAATATTCAGCAGATCATTCGCTACCGAGCACGACCTCCTGACAATAATGAACAAATCATTGACAATGCATTTAACCGACCTACAAATAGCACTTGGTGATTTTAACAAGAAGAAGCCCCTCGTGGCAGTGACCAATTATCTACTTGGTTTGACAGATCTGGCGAAGCTACAAGGCTGGTTGGAAAAGAGGCAGAAGAAACTGGGCGCTCATGTGAGGCATACTCTTGCTGGACAAAGAGTAAGGCTGATAATTGAGTATTCTTGCTGTTCAAAGACTTCTATGCCATTGTTAAAGCCAAGATATGGAACCTTGAAAGTGAAGGTTGGATAAATCATAGTCATATGACAATGGATAAATGCGCACCTCACCTGAAGTCAAATCTGCTGTGATTTGCTATCTTAGATATGAATGAATTTGGAGTGATTTCTGATTTGTCCTTTTAAATTCCTTGTTTGTTTGCTTCTACCTAACATCTTTTTGGGGTGAGTGTAGACTTATTGCAATCGTCGTAGTTTCGCTTAATAATAATAATAATAATAATAATAATCTATATTTATACAGGTATACTTGATCAGCTTGCACAGAAGCTGCTATCATCCAAGGTCCTGTCTTCTTGATGGAATGATAATCGCTACAACAGTTGCAATGTAGTGTCCTCATCCAATTCAATAAACGTAGCGGAAACTGGGACTGAAGTAATTAATCTAGGTTGAGTGGTCGAGCGGCTTGTACAGTTCCCGTTAGGTAACTGAAGTCAAGCTTCGTCGTGTGAGGTCAGAATGTGGATAAGCGACCTTCCAGATGCCTGACCAAACAACTCATTTCCCCATTCTTCGGAAGGGATGTTAAACTAGGGGTCACATGCCTGGCTGCGGCGTGTATATCTCATAGTAGGCCTAAATTAGCTGTAACATAGCTAGATATCTTCTCGACCTACTTTCAATAAAGTAATGATGATGATGATGTTTCATCCAAATTTAGCTATTAGGAACATTGCTACTTTATTATAATTCTACTGCTGAATTTTTTGAAATCTTGATTATTCTCAGTGACATAGCTTTTTCCTTTTTTCGAAAAGAGATCAAGGAAATTTCTGAAAGAATTTAAAGCATCGTATCCTCCAAATAAATGGAGAAGAATTTATAGCGTTTTTTTTATATTTCAACTCACTTGAGGTTATGACGTCAACAAATTTCTAAATAGTAAACCAAAAGAGTGACAGATTTTTGTTTGCCACCATATTGTAGACCTTCATAAACCATAATTTTCATAAAAATTCTGCGATTTTTCCTCCATTACTTTGGAAACTGCAATCATTTAATTTTTTCAATTAAGAAAAAAGAAAAACGCTGCCATTTTGAAAATAATCATAATTTCTAAAAAATTCACGGTAGAATTACAGCAAAGCACGTAAGTTTTCTGTCAAGCCATTCTATCCAAGGAAAGATTTATGCTACAATCTTGGCCAAAAAAAGCTCGGACATAGGCAAATTTCAGTGTTGTCACGATGTTTCCTAAAATATCGAGAAGAAATTGAACGTTTCGGACCTTGTGATCCCCCCTCCCCCTAATTCAATGTTGACTAGGTCGAATGGCGTTTGATTCAAGCAACATTGAAACGGGGGGAGCGGGGGGAACGGAATCAAAGGCCGAAGTAGTGCAGTTTTGTAATTTGTCCCAAGTATTCTGACCAAGATTGTAGCTTTTTTAAGATTTGAAACCTATGCTGTCTATGCTGCATGATCGTAGTGTGGCTTGACTCCTTATCTGATCTCAAAATCAAGCCTCAACAATAGCTGACCGGAACCGGTTAAATGTTACTTAGGCTATGTATTAACGTCAATGTGGATAAGGTTTGATAGACTGTCGGTACCGACTGCCTCAAGTCAGACATATCTGTGCAACTGTACCTGTGGTCTCAAACAATACTTCAACCGGTACGTTCGACTATCATATAAACAATGATAATCTTTATAAGTTTAGTCGCACGTAATTGAAAGCTTGAAAGCCAAGTTATTACTGTAAGGCCACGAAGAATAGCAAAATTGACGCAGTTGGCAACTGTAGAAGTAAATTTAGGCCTCACGGTGATTTATAGAGCCGAATTGAGCGATATTTAGGCCTAATTTTTATGTCGTTAGGTATAGGCCTATAAGGCAGCGCAAATCAGCGGCCTAAGAAGTTAATTGATCATTTTCTGCCGGCACTGATCTCTGTTTGTTAAAGAATATTGTTAGCAGAACCAGTTTGCTGCAACATTAGCAGCATTAGATGTTAGTCTTTGCAAGGTGAACTTTGAAGTATATAATTACGCAGTTGAATATTGAAAAAAGTAGCGCCATTTAAAAGATATCAAATAAATTGAGACCAGCTTGACAACATGGGAGGAGAGACAGATGATGAAGAATACAAAGAACTGTTGTTGCCGAATGAAACGCCTGAAAGTGAAGAAGGTAAGTAAATTAAATTTAGGGTAAGTCAGAAATTGTTTGGCACGTTTTGAGCCTGTTGTTTTGAAGCTACACGTATTTTTGTTACAAAAAACTAAGAATTTGAGCCAGTACTGAAAGTTTCTTAAAATTATCAGATTTTGAGTTCTAAGAGTTTTTTACAAGGTTCTTAAAGGGGCCTTTGCAACCGGCAAGCTCTGTGAACGCATCCTTTTGTGGTCTCTTTGTTATCGCCATTTTCATAGTCCATGAAAATGGCCGCCAACAAAGAGATGGCACGTGCAAGGTATGTTGGTTGGAAAGGCCCCTTTAAAAGTTCCATACCAATATTCATGTTTACTTCCTGTGCCATTCTGAACAATTCAAAACAGAGTCTTTTGATTCCTTTCCAATGTTTTGACATTACTCACGTACCTTCTGAGTAATATGATATGAGAAACAAGTGAAAGTAAAGTAAAAATATGCTAAGGATTGCCTTTATTAAAATAGAAAGTTTCTTAAGTTATATTTTTCCAGTACCGAGTTTCTTAATATTTTGCGATCTGATAGTTGAGTTTCTTATAAACGGTTTCTTATAAAAATACGTGTATTCATTAAATTCTATCAAATTGACACTCGTTCAGTACCCTGGGTACCAGACTCATTTTTTTTTTGTAGAGTCTGGTACCCAGGGTACTCATTCAGTTACTAACTTCA
The DNA here is from genome assembly GCA_004194415.1 of Aurelia aurita. Classification (NCBI taxonomy): domain Eukaryota; kingdom Metazoa; phylum Cnidaria; class Scyphozoa; order Semaeostomeae; family Ulmaridae; genus Aurelia; species Aurelia aurita. The sequence goes on from REGM01000039.1 coordinate 647,865, forward strand.
AAACTTAGATTAGAGATTTATTTCGTCGAAATCGGTCTTTTCAGTTTCAAGTTTTAAGCGCTTTAAAAGAAACATCTTATCTCAGTGACTTTTAAGCATACCTAAAACTTTTGATCAATTTTCTAAAATATGAGTAACACATAATCAATAAAGAACGTTTCCAAGAAATCTAATTGTCTAGATAGACCAACTACTTGTTGCATGAGCGATAGGACAACAAAGTTTTATTAATAGTGAGCCACCTCAACCTATTGTTCCCAGGGGGGTACTCATATATATTTAGGATAGGGGTACTCAGGCTGGGGTATAAACCATCAACCCAAAAAATAATTCCTAGCATAAAAATTGACCCAAAAAAAAAATTTTTCTTACCCTACACACCCAAAAAAGTAGCAAAACGTTTGTAAATCATGCTTTTCAATATTTTTTAAACTGTTCTCATATTTGAGACCCAAAAAAATAATCCAGAATTTCATGAGCCCAAAAAAATAGCTGTACAATTGACTGACGCAAAAAAATAACTTTTGCCTAAATTTTAGACCCAAAAAAGTAACCTGAGCATCCCTATCCTAAATATATATGAGTACCCCCCCCCCTGGGCTATTGTTTCTGTTTGTGTGTTTTGAACTTATTTTTAAATTTTAAATTCGCCGACCAGCGATAAGGTGGCTCACTACAAGTAAAAATAAGTTCAAACACACAAACAATAGGTCAAGGTGACTCACTACTGGTGACGATTGTACACTGATTGATACACACTTGGTTCCCTATCGCTCATGCTTGTTGTTGAAGTAGAAAGCCTCTACATACTCTTCTCCACTTGAGATTGTCTTTCAGGCGTCCCTCTCCAAGGCTTGCATTATCCTATGGCAGAAATAATAGTTAATTTTGTCAAGGACGTTAGGCCTGTTTCGAAAGCTTCCGAGATGAAACATTTTCATAAAAGCGCCCGTAATCCCCCCGTAATAGACGATTACGGAAAATATGGCGTCGGGGGGCATTTGACCAAGATGCATTGCATTTGATGATCGAATCTCTATAGAATCACTGTTGATTCCATTATAGAACGCAATGCATCTTGGTCAAATGCCCCCCGACGCCATATTTTCCGTAATCGTCTATTTGAGAACGAAATGAAAGATTTAGACCAGTTAAATTTTTGAACCAACATTTACATGTTATATTGCACCGGTGTAAACTTGAATTTTGATATTATTCACAGGCATTTTGTACCACTGGGCCTTTTTTAATCTCTCATTACCCCCATTCTGACCCGAGCTGTTATATTAGCTATCGGTGCTACTTATTTTGCAGAAATACAGTAGCTGTGTTCATTTTATCCCTTCTGTTTTATTTTACTATGGTGACTATCATGCTAATGACATTCACCATAGAAAGTATAATAAATTTTAATCAGTTTTAGATTAATTGACTATTGAAATGTTTCACTTTTTGGCTTCTTTGATAAAGATAACAACATCTGAGCGGTAGATATGAGGGCTAATTCTTTTCCTTTCCATAAAAACGAGAGTAATAGGGCACTGTATGAATGGCACAGAGGAGGGGGGGGGGGGGGCGTACGTGCCAACTCTACTTTGTCGTTTCCAGTATGAGGTTGGTGCTAACTCTCCATGGCTGACCCCCAAATATTGACCTTAAGTCTTTAGAGACCCGGGGGGGGGGGGGGGGTATT
>REGM01000039.1:649577-680518 GCA_004194415.1 Aurelia aurita
ATAGCAGAATCTATGGTTGGTATCGTCTCCTTCATTGAAGGCAATTGAGATTTTATTCGACTTGTTGTAAATTTACGAGTAGTGTCTTTCAATTCAGGGAAGCTTGCGAACTCTGTTCTTCAGTCAATTGCTCGCTGTTGAAAACTTTTGATATGTTCCTCCTATCAGGTGCACCTATCAAAGGAGTGTGGACTATTTACGGAAATGTTACTGAATGTCGAGACATTATGCGATTTGAAGTTTCTGATCGAACGAGTTAAGTCTCTTAGACAGCAACACGTGTAGCTGACTTTCGCGAATGTTGATGAAAGTCGTGAACGTTTCTTCAGCCGAAGGAGGTAAGTCTATTCGACGCGATTCAGTTCGGTTCTGTTGTTGCTGAATGCCACCAAAATTTCTGAATGTTTCTACCGTCTACACAGTTAACAATTGAAAAGCTTAGACTTCTACCTGTGACATTCCAGCAACTGCATCATTTGTCAAGCAGGGTAATGCCGTGCTAGAGCGTCTTATTTTTACGTTATCTCTTCATCGTAAAATACTCTATGCTACAAGTAAAACACTTTCTAACTATTTAAATTCAACAATCAATAATAGATAAGCCTAAAAATAAACGAGGGAGGTAACTATCTGATCCTGTCTTTCTGGCATCACGGGGGAGGGTAGATAACATATTTAGGGTGTGGTGATGTGCCACTGGTATGGGTGGGTTTTACCGACAAAATTCTTTAGATACATCATCATCATCATCATCATCATCATCATCATCATCATCACCACCATCATCGTCGTCGATCTATTCAAATTAGGCAAAATTAAGAGTAGCTATTTTACAGCTAATTAAGGCCAACCACGGGTCGCGTTTCGCAAGATGTTTCTTAAAGCCTGGTTTCTATATAGTCATAAGCGCCTGGAACAGTGCTGAGACATTGCTGTTCACGAGGGCTCTACCATGGCTGTGACAGTTGCTCTACCGTGGTAAAGGCGCCGTAAAAAGTGTTTCATTGGTCTCAACCACGTCCCAGCCAACTCTTTGTTATATAATGGCTTCAGATTTGCTGATATTTGATTGGCTAGTGACAGTCGTATGTTCTATGAGAACAATGGCAGGATCACAGACATGTCCCCGACGGCTGCAACCTATGTTTCCATTAAAACTTTCTCGTGGCTGAAGCGTCATAAGGGCCGGAAAAGTTGAACCAAATTCAATTTTTACGGCGCCGCCCCGGGGGGGGGGGGTACTTAGTATATTTTGCTGACGGGATGTGCACTCCTTTCCGGGTATCGTTTTCGCCACATTTTTCTAGCGCCGGGTATCGAAAGAAGGCAATTTTTCTAAAGCCGGTTGTCGAAAGGGGCATTTTGTTTGAGCGGACTGTTATTTGAATGATGCACAGTGTATTTTTTACGTTTTGGAGTATACTTTTCGCCGATTTTTTCTAAAACCGGGTATCATTTGGAGGCGAAAATTCTAGATCCGGGTCAAAAAATTATTTCTTGAAGTGCACACCCCCGTACAAATGAAAATGAAGTACCCTCCCCAGGTAGAAACCCCAGATATTGTAAATAACTGTTCAGGGTACCCCATATTTGGTGAACTGCTAATTGACAACATAGTCAGTTTTTTCATTGAAGTTAATGGTTTGTAAGGAACTTTAAGCAATTCGTTGTAATTCTGCCGCGAGCACTTTTGATGTCATTACTATTATAAAGCGTTTGCACAAGGTTGAAGGCTTGCATTTGCAAGGAGCAGAAAAATCTAGAAATGTCTTATTGAAATCAAAGTTGACCACGCGTCATGAAAAATTTATGGCCAAAGAATCAATGCTGTGTGCTGTGTCTGAGTGTTTTCTTTGTTCTATTTATAGACAAACCCATATATCATTGCATATTCCCTTTAACGTCTCTTTTGATTGTAACTTTGCTATATTTTACCGCCATGTGCTATAACTGTGTTAAATTCATATCTAATCTCGAGTCCGGAATAAACGTCTCCCCCCGCTTATAAATGTTTTGAAAAATTTCCACCCAGGACATCCTTATTCCAGACCCCCAGTTTATTAATTTCGAGCTTCTTGAAATGTGAAACATGTGAAATCATCTTTCCTGAAATGTGAATCGAACTGTTTTTTTTCATTTTTAGTAGTTTCTATGATCTTCAACTGCTTTTTTTACATTCGAAAACAACTTGTGAGTTTTGCATCAGTTTTGCTCCATTACAGAATTTCAGATTGAGTTTTTTTCATCCACCCCGATTATTCCAAACCCTGTCTATTCCGGACTTGAGAGTAGCTTATACCGGGTGAGTCAGAAAAAACGTGGGGTGTTTGCCAATTTTTATTGATGCAATTTAATTCGTAACTACGTTTCGCATAGAAGAAAAGTTAACTTAGATTTAGATATGAAAATTTGTTTGGTCTCACGCACGTGTGACCTTCTAAACCATGACAAACATACTGTTTCTCTACCAAAAAGTTGAAACAAGGCATGGATTGTGTTAGAGCACAAAAGGAAAAACTAATGTTACTTGTGCTGTATCGGGTGCTGTATCCCTTGAGGACTAGTCATTTAAATTCTTATTGTTAGCAAGCCGAAAGTTCCTTACTAGCGATACTTTTCATCAAAATGGCTATATAACAAAATCGCAAATAAATAAGGAAAGAAATGACCGATTTTAAAAAACTAAAGTACTATAACTAATTAAATCTTTCTTCTGCAACAGAAAACTTCAACACTCCCGATTTGACTTTTCTTTCACCAAAATATGGCTTGCTAAACGCCCCACGTATTTTCTGACTCACCCGGTACTGGGGAAGATTGTTGTACAATCAAAATTAAAACTGTCATAATCTTTGTCAAAGTTCTGATCTTAATACTGTATTTTACTTACCCCGCAGAGGCTCATTCAAGTTCAAGTTACACGGTCGAAGAAGCGATTGAGAAAATGGGATTTGGTATGTTCCAGATCAAGTTGCTAGCATTATGTGGAACTGCTTGGGTATGTCTTATACACCCGTATGACATTAGTTCCATGTTGTATCTTTTCTTTATTTCCCTTGTTCTTTTCCATTGTTTTATCCTTTTTTATTCTTTAAAAACTTGGGGTGACTATTAACTCAGAAAGTCCGATTACAAAGCGTCAATTTCGCTGAATTATTCATCTGCGGTCGTTGGCAAATAGTTTTCTACCAATCCTCCTTACTTCATATCAATTCAATTCAACGTACTTTTTAAGTTGACATACAGTAGCTACAGTAGTGACAGAAATATGATTAAGGTTCCTATCTACTGTCGTATCTCTGGAGAAGGGGGATTAATATATAAATGGTGAAAGTTAATTCAAACCGAAGAAGAAGAAAATTTTCCTGGTGTAAAGTAAACATTTGTTGGAAGAAATTATTTACTTTGCCATGTGAACAACGTTTGTAACTTCGCGAACTGCTTTATTGTAGATTTATTTTCATCACCTTCTGTAGTTACGAAGCAAATATTGTAGGGCTAGGGCTCAGTTTGCCAGTTAAATTAAGTTGATATACGCCTAAATTCACTAATTGTTCGTTTTGAAGGCTATTTTATTTGCGTCACCATTTAGATGGCAGATTCAATGGAGATGTCAATATTAGCAATACTTGGTCCAGCAGTGCGTTGTGAATGGCAACTAACACATTGGCATGAAGCTTTTCTTACCACTGCAAGTATTATCATCTTTAACAAGATCTTCCTTGTAATATTCCTAGCTTCAATCGGACAGTAATAGGCCTTTAAACATACCAGATGTATGAAACAAGTTTCGGAATTTACTATACAAGCTACCAAAAGGATTAAAAATGTACCGGGTGTCCCAAAAAAAAGTATACAGATTTGGTCAACCCTAACGATCGGAATTTAGCATGAATCAATCCTAAATCGTTTTTAAAACATTACTTGGTAGTTAACTTGAACAAGGATACCTCGTTTGTTGACATTGTTGCTTTGAGAGTAGAGATATAAATCTTCAAAGGACAAATTCGCCACCATCTCCCAACCAGAGCTTTGGCGTTTTGGCCTAAGCAATATCCACAATTTGTTTCACTTAAAATGAATAAAGTTTACTTCTGAGATCCCTTGATGATAAGCGTCACGTAAATTATATGTTGTGAAACGCATTTGTTGAGCAGTTTTTAATTTTTCTCCTCCTGGTACATTTTTNCCTCGTTTGTTGACATTGTTGCTTTGAGAGTAGAGATATAAATCTTCAAAGGACAAATTCGCCACCATCTCCCAACCAGAGCTTTGGCGTTTTGGCCTAAGCAATATCCACAATTTGTTTCACTTAAAATGAATAAAGTTTACTTCTGAGATCCCTTGATGATAAGCGTCACGTAAATTATATGTTGTGAAACGCATTTGTTGAGCAGTTTTTAATTTTTCTCCTCCTGGTTCAAATTTTTCCAAGTCTATTGTTGACTTATTCGCTGTGCTTTAAGAATTTGCTTAGGCCAAAACGCCAAAGCTCTGGTTGGGAGGCGGAGGCAAATTTGTCCTTTGAGGATTTATATCTCTACTCTCAAAGCACCAATGTCAACAAACAAGGTATCTATGTTCAAGTTAACTACCGAGTAATGTTTTAAAAATAATTTAGGATTGATTCATGCTAAATTCTGATCGTTAGGGTTGACCAAATCTGTATAATTTTTTTTGGGACACCCGGTACATCCAATTTTGCTTTGAGCTTCAAAACATGGGCAATGCGCAGGGCTTTACCCGATGTAGGAAAAACAAATGACAGATGTGTGACCCTTGGATAAAAACATATTAGCATATCTTAGTTCCCTTAGTTCACTTTCTTTGAGGATGAACTTTCTTTCCGAGAGGAGAAATTAGGCTTTTAGATAACAAAAGATAGATTTTTTCATACTTGATATGAAAAGTCGCTAGACCTTCCAAGGGGCTAAACCCCAGTTATTCACCTGAAACTTGAAAACAGAACAAAGTATAACATGATATTTAATGGAGCTTTCGATCAAGCTCTCGTTGAACACGATAGAACAAATGATATTGTTCTTATCCTCATTCTACTGCCACGGGGCATAGTTTGATATTTTGTCAGGCTTTAGTAGATTTCTCTTTGACTAAGAGCCTGATTACATGAGCAGAGCTGGCCCTGTTATCCGAGCTGGACGATTTTAGGTGAGATCCCTCTGCCAATAGGAGACATGTAATAAATCTGAGACATAATTATATGGTAAGTGGGCCAGCCCTAGCAGCCAGGATCCCACGTCTGCATAACAGGGCTTGCTCTGTTCGAAGGGATGAAATAAGGACATTTTTCTCATGTAATCGCTTGGCAGGCTGGAAACAGGGCTGGCTTCTCAAAGTTTTATCTGTGCATGCACCGCCAAGCCGCCATATTTCCATTGATTTGATTTTTTCCGCCAAAATTACTTCGCAGCCCTGGGGTGAATTACTCCATGTAATCGCACGCAACATTTCATTCCTGCTTACAGAGGCAGCCCTATTAGCAGGGCCAGCCCTTCTCGTGTAATCAGGCCCTAAATTCTTTCTTCATTGACTGATTTATGGCTTTTAATCTCTTTCAGGTCGTGTTTATTGGCATGTTCTTGAGCACGTACTTTTGGGGATACATGAGTGACGCTTATGGTCGGAAAACGGTAGTTGAAAATTACCTTTTCATTTGTTATAATTCCATTAATGTTATTTGAACAACTTCAAGATTTTTATGTTCTTAGATTGGTCATTGAAACTTGCATTGAAAATACATACAATCAGTTTCAAAATTGTTGAGCCATTGTAAAAAAATATGGATTTTCGCACCCCCCCCCCCCAATTGCAATTTTGTTTGGGAGAAAACGTGGTTTTTCCATTAAAGTGTCATAATATACAACTTTTTAGACCGGTCTCAATATTGCAAAAGGGGGAGGGGAGGCGCTAGACAAGAAAAATCGCTCTTTACAATGACTCAGCAATTTTGCAGCTGATTGTAGACAACTGCAGTGTTAGGATTGTTTTGCTGCTATATGATTGGCTGATGACCGTGATCTGATTAAAAGAAATAAAACTTTAGATTCAAACGTTTTCATCCGATGAAAGTGTTCCTCGGTAGCTAAGTCACTCTTGGTGCTTGCGAAACTCAAGTTGAGAGAAGACTTAAGCAGGCATAGGTTTCAAAACTTAAAAAGGGTTAGTGTAAAATTCTTTGACCTATTTCGTTGAATTGAATGGCTTGTAAGAAACTTTAGCTACTTTACAATAATTCTACCGTTGGACCTTTCAGAAATCTTGAATATTTTTCGAATTACAGCGTATTTTACATTTCAACTGATTTGGGGATGTGACATCATCAAATTTCTAAATCGTAACCCAGATTAGGGAAAGACTTGAGCTTCATACCTTGTTGTAGGCATTCATAAACTAAGGTGTTCTTGAGAATTATTCTATGTTTCCTCGAACAAGTTTTGAACTTACGATGGTTTTAAGTTTTCTCAAAATGTTTCTTGAATCCTTAAAAAGAAGACAAAAAACCCTCTAATTCTGAAAATATGGAAGATTTCAGAACAGTACAACGGGAGAATTATAGCAAAGTAGCTAAAGTTTCTTTCAAGCCATTCAATTCTAAGAAATAGGTCATAGAATTTTACATCAACCTTTGTAAAGATTTGGAACCTATCAAAAGAAGAAAGATGGATCCAAACATCTACAATGCCTGCCAAAAATCTTGGAACACCTTAGCTAATTTTACCTTGTGTTGCGATTTCCCCCCTCTCCTCCTGAGAACAATGTTGTTCTGTGACGGTAAAATGAGATGGACAGGGTACTTCGCGACTCTGATGGAATGCTAGGACAATAACCTTGCAAATCAACATTGTTTGGGGGGGGGGGGAGGGAGTGCTTCAACTAATCGCTATGGATTAGACATGTAGGAAAGTGTGTCTTTACCAAGAAATGGCCTAAGTGTTGCATGGATTGTACCTCATTACAAGACTTAATACATGTCGTAGTTTCGCTCTTTGACTGAAATGATAACGCTACAACTACAACAGCAATTCTCACTGCAGCGACAACAACAACAGCAATTCAATTCAATGAGCGCAAGTTAAGGGCCTTAAGGCCGACCTCCACTGCAGTAGTTTTGGTTTGGTTTTCTTTAATTTACTAATTAATTGTTTTTGTTTCAGGTTGTAGTTTTCGCTTCTGTTGGTATTTTCTACTATGGATTAATTAGTTCAATATCTCCCCGTTATATCTGGATTGTGATATTTCGAGGCATGGTTGGATTTTCAATGTCAGGTGTAGTACAAGGGTATGTATGGCTTTAATATTTTGTTTAATGTTTTATGAAGGTATAAATTCCGACAGTAGTGCAAACCATGGGATATTAACCACGAGACTTAAATATTCAAATCAATAATATTGTGAACTAGAAACCCTAACCTGGTAGCACAGGCGTCTTGAGCGGGGTGGGTACTCTGGAGGGGCAGCAGTGGCGGCGGCAGTCGCTGACGTTGTTGTTCTCTCGGCCGGGGTTTCTGCAGTTCACAAAGTAAGTACACATCACTTTAAATCCTGTTCCTAATTTGTTTTCCCTTTTCCCAATAACTTGGAGCTTAACTTTCCACCAGCCATCAACATATAAGTAAGGGTCTTGATATAACTAAATTATATAGGGGCGATGCAAGGGCGCCTACCTTACCTTGTATGAACTGGGTTTATTCGCAGTCCTGTTTTCGTGACATAGTACACAGAGCAATTGCTGTCCTGTTGTCCTTCAATCCGAACCTGACGATGTACGATGACGTAAGAATAATTTTGTGGTTTCAAATTCAGGTGTTGATGTAATACGATATGAACTGTAAGAAGAGATAACCACAGGGAGCCAGACAGCACGATTTTTGAATATCACCGCAACGCACGGATTAAAGTTAGTTGACGGAGATAAATAGCTAACTCAGAGCTGCATATGCAGGGGACTGGGTAAGATAAAAATAGATCTGGTATCTTAGCCAATGAAAATTGATCAACTTTGTGTGATAAACAATTTCATGTGATCAGTTTGTTTCTGTGGTTCCAATTTCACGTGGTCACTTCAGTCACGCGTGGAAAGGCAAGCGCTGATTGGTCAATTCGATTGTGTACTAAATTTCAATTGAGTTGAATTGAAACTATTTTTGGAACGACGCTGGCTTTAGCTCCATCAACTAACTTTAACAAGCAGGGCAGCAATTGCTCCGTGTACTATGCCACGAAAACAGGACTGCGAATAAACCCATTTCATACAAGGTAGGATGTAATTATATCAAGACCCTTACTTATATGTTGATGGCTGGTGGAAAGTTAAGCTCCAAAGTTATTGGGGAAAGGAAAAACAAAGGTAGGTGCCCTTGGGCGATGGGAGTCGATTTGGAAATATAAAATCCGTCATTTTGTAAGATTCTCGGTTACAACAAGGGCGCCTACCTTGTATGAATTGGGTTTATTCGCGGTCCTGTTTTCGTGACATAGTACACGGAGCAATTGCTGTCCTGTTGTCCTTCAATCCGAACCTGACGACGTACGATGACGTAAGAATAATTTTGTGGTTTCAAATTCAGGTGTTGATGTAATACGATATGAACTGTAAGAAGAGATAACCACAGGGAACCAGACAGCACGATTTTTGAATATCACCGCAACGCACGGATTAACAGGCAGGGCAGCAATTGCTCCGTGTACTATGCCACGAAAACAGGACTGCGAATAAACCCAGTTCATACAAGGTAGGATGTAATTATATCAAGACTCTTACTTATATGTTCATGGCTGGTGGAAAGTTAAGCTCCAAAGTTATTGGGGAAAGGAAAAACAAAGGTAGATGGAAAAACAAAGCGCCCTTGGGCGATGGGAGTCGATTTGGAAAAATAAAATCCGTCATTTTGTAAGATTCTCGGTTACAACAAGGGCGCCTACCTTGAATGAATTGGGTTTATTCGCGGTCCTGTTTTCGTGACATAGTACACGGAGCAATTGCTGTCCTGTTAATCCGTGTATAACATAAGAAAACCACTTTTCTATACTTCCGGCGACTTTCAAATTCTAACGTCTATCAGTGTTGACCAATCAAAAAGCGCGCTGTCTGGTTCCCTGTGGTCGTGGTCGTCTCTCATAACAGTTGATATCGCATTTCATCAACACCTGAAACCACAAATTATCTTACGTCATCTTACGTTTTCCTGTTCGAATAAAACGACTACAATACAGTGTGTACTATGTCACAAAAACAAGACTGCGAATAAGCCCAATTCATACAAGGTAGGCGCCCTTGGTTACAAGGGCATGCCCTGATATCCGCGTCTGTACTGTATAGTGGTTTCATCTCACTAAATTACATCTTTCTTCTAGGACAACGCTGATTACAGAATATCTTCCTACACGAGCAAGAGGCCTCACTATTAGTTTTAGTAGTGTAAGTATCTTTGCATTTTGTCAAATTCTGTGCTAAGAAAGACACAATTTCAAAATTAGCTGCCTGTTCAAATTGTCGTAATTTTCTTGTCACCTTGTTCAAAACGGTGGTCTAAATTTTAACTCAAGTTGAGAAACTATTTGTGAAACATTTTCACTCGAAATTTTTTCCAAGAATTCGATGGCAGACGAAGACAATGTAGCACACTATGTAAAGAACCTACAGAAACTGCTCTTAGAAGTTTACAAAACGCTCCACCACTTAAATCCGTCATACCTCTGGGAAAATTTCCAAACAAAATATATAACTTATAACTTACGTAAGAAAGTTTTATCATGGAGCAATGCGGACACCTTTATTTTGAATTAATTTTTTACCTGTGGCTACTACCTTAACTTCTCCGGAGGAGCGCTGCGAGCGTAGCGAGCTACCTCTCCGGAGGAGCGAGCGAAACTCGCTACACTCGCAGCGCTCCTCCGAAGAAGTTGATTACGCCGCTCGCAGTTAAGGTAGTAGCCGCGGATAAAAAAATTTATTCAAAATAAAGGTGTCCGCATTGCTCCATGGTTTTATGCGAACTTCCTCAGAGGTCTCACACAATAAAATATGGGATAAACTCCCTGAGATTTAGGGAAGCTATGCTGTGGAATACCCTAAACGATGATGTAAAGAATATAGAATCTGTTGCAGCTTTCAAAAAGGAAAGCAAAACTTGGAATGGAACCAGTTGCCTTTGTACAATTTGTAAATAGACACTGAATTCCTTTAATTGTAATTAATGTGTATTACTTTAGGTTTATTGTAGATAGTTGGTGTAAATTAGCTTTATTCTTTTAAAACTATGTAAATACCAACTTTAAATAAATATATGAATGAATGAATGAAACCAGTTATTTCTAATTGTGTCAAACAACCTTGTAAACTACGCTACGTAATCGGTGACCTAACAGCAGAAAGCAACTAAATTAGAAGTTTATGGGCCGATGTGGCACTACTGTAGGTGCGTATGTTGCATGGTACAGTGTTGACAGCTCGACAGAATAGACAATAACTCTAAATGTGGCGGATCAAAAGACTCTGTTGTGTTTTGCTATAAAGCATGCTGGTAAAAAGCTCCCTGACGACCACCTAACGACAAAAATTTCGGCCTACCCAATCTCGTCCCCAGAGTGAGTTCGTTGCTCTACCTCTACTCTGGGATACAAGTGGCCGTTCTGCAATTTGATTGGCTATTCGAAAACAATAGATAACACAAAGTATTTCTCGAAAATTTATTAATTATTCGAATAACAACAATAAAATCTAGTCACTAAGCAACAACCACTACAATGTTGCTTTGTTGTTTGGAATCGAGGTCACATAACGAGCGTTACCCTGCCAACCGCAAATCCGTAATGGCTGCTAATCTGTCCATTTTCTGGACAGATTTGTGCAATGTGTACCAGGGTGTTCACTCGGCTTCGTGACTAGCGTATGACGTAAGAACACCCTGGGAACGAGGTTGCGGCCTACCGTTTCGACTAGCTAGCTTGAATTCGAATCGATCTTGAAGTCGAATGCAACATGGTTCGAAAGGAAACCTTTCCAAAGCAGAACAAGTAAAGATTTGATTCGAATTGAAGTTGTAATAAAAGATTCGCGTTCGAATTAGAAAATTTTCCTATTTGTTTAAATTGATTACTTGTTCCGAACTTTACCACAGCTAGCTAGTCGAAACGGCAGACCAAAACTTTTATGTCGTTAGGTGGTCGTCAGGAAGCCTTTTAACAGCATACTTCGCGCGGCCGCCATCTTTAGCGCTATTGTATTGTCTATTAAAGTTAGTTGACGGAGCTAAAGCCAAAGTCGTTCCAAAAATAGTTTCAATTCAACTCAATTGAAATTTAGTACACAATTGAATTGACCAATCAGTGCTTGCCTTTCCACGCGTGACTGAAGTAATCATGTGAAATTGGAACCACAGAAACAAACTGGTCACGTGAAATTGTTGATCACACTAAGTTGGTCAATTTTCATTGGCTAAGATACCAGATCTATTTTTATCTTACCCAGTTCCCTGCATATGCAGCTCTGAGTTAGCTATTTATCTCCGTCAACTAACGTTAAGTAGCCCGTTTCATTAGCCATCCCTCAAGTATCAAATTTCATTAACTGAGACTACCATCTTCTGTAATCATTCTGTAATCAACATTTTAGATGTTCTGGTCAGTTGGCACAAGTATCGAAGTTCTAACCGCCATGTTTGTGATGCCAACTCTTGGATGGAGATGGCAATTATTTTTCTCATCGCTACCCTCCTTAATTTTCCTATCAGTTGCTAAGGTAAGTTGATTACCTCGTTTTGAAATAATTTTCAAAATCTGGGTTTTCCTTGGATCCAGAAAGAAATCTTATACACGAGGTTAGATGAAGTAATAGAAGTAATAGTTCCGTAACAGTAGCAGATGTTCTTTGTTGTCTTGCCTGGAAAATGCAATTTGCAGAGCTGCCATAGCTACGGTATCTGCAGATGCTATTGGCTTTAAAGCGATGTTGCAAAAAATCTTGTGGATCCTTTGAGCATAAGTCGCTATCTTCTAATATCCTACTGGGTGGGTTCAAATCTCAGCCGCTCCAAATCGCAGTAGATTAATTGCACTAGCGTTGCATTACGAATTCGTAATTTTCTTTTCATATCGAATTGCCACATCCACGGAGGGGGGGGGGGGCTTCTTGGCCAAATTTCGGATAGGGGTGTGCCGCCAGCATCTTCAAAATGGTACCGTTGGCTAGACCAATTTTTGTGAAAATGATACCCTTGGCTAGACTAATTTCTAGACCAAAATTGCCATAATTTGCCGTTTTCTAGGCACAAATCACCAAAAGTTCGCCTTCTCTAGGCCAAAATCGCCAAAATTTTGGGTTTCTAGACAAAAATTAAGAAAATTTTGCCTTTCCTGAACGAAAATTGCCAAAAATCATACCCTTGCCTAGACTGGCATAGACTAAAATTGCCAAAAAGCATACCCTTGGCTAGACTAGCAGTCCGAAAAAGTATACCCTTGAGGGCGGCACATCCCCAGGTACCTTTACTATGGAAGAACCCCCCCCCGTGGCCACATCAAGCCAAATTTTTCACCCTCCAAACATCATTCATTAGAGAATATTATGCTTCTTCATTTCAGTTTCTGCCAGAGTCAGCAAGATTTTACGTTGCAAGTGGGCAGAGAGATAAAGCATTAGAGATGCTTGAAGCCGTAGCAAAGGCCAATAAGAAAGAATTACCTCAAGGAAAATTGATAGGTATCAAAACGGTAAGTTGATGATAAAATCCACATTTGACTGGCCTTGGCCTCAAATTTGTACTGCTTAGAGACAGCAAGTCCAGGAAAGTAGGGCACAGGATAAAGTGTTAGTACATTAAAATTACGCAGTAATGTGGTTCTCTAATATGTGAGTCGGAGTCAATGAAGTTTTTGCAATTTATGAAAATGTAGCAAATTTTGACTACGTTACTGGTCTTGTAACTTGCATTTGCTAGATTGTTTTAAAGAGGAACATAATTTCAGAAAATACTGTTGTTTTAGTCCTGTACGCAATAATATTTTACAAAGCAACTTTATTTACCCTTAGCGAAAAAAACTTATTTTTACGATCCCATATGAAAGTTCCAGTCTTACCAAATAACTGAGTTGTAACGAGGACATATGCAACAAAGACGTAGGAGGCACTTTTTATGAATCAATTCTCATTGCAGTCTGTCCATCGTGGAAGCATGTTGGAAATGTTTAGAGGCAACCAGTGGAAAACTACTCTCTTATTATGGGTTTTATGGTGAGTCAATTAATTGATTAGTGATTAATCAAACAATTTATGTGCCACAGTCTGTATTGAAGATTGCTTTTCAAAGGTTGAAAAATGTCGCTGGAACGATAATATAGCACAAGCACAGATTGACGATGTAGTTTTGTGTATAAATATTGCAGTCAAAACGTTCTATACAGAAATGTTTATTTTTATCAACACTTCTGCCTAAGTACAAGGCTGAATGCAAGATGACATTTTACAGAAACTTTATTTCTTTTTCAAGCATTTTTAAAAATATCTTCCGACTTTAGGAAGGTGTGACCGATTCTAATGAAATAACTTCCATGCCTTTCTTTTCTCTATAACATATATCCCATTCACACTGACAAGCTAAGCCCGCTTTATCTAAACCAGGTTAATTTCAACCAGTCAAATAGTCTACGATTTATGGAATTGATCGATAATTTAAGCATAGGTTCCAAATCTTTAAAAAGGTTGGTGTAAAATCCTATGACCTGTTTTTTTTTAATTGAATGGCTGAAAGAAACTTTTGCTACTTTGCTATAATTCCACCATTGGGACTTTTCAGAAATCTTCAATATTTTCAGAATTAGAGGGTTTTTCCTCTTTTTTAAGAATTCAAGAAAAAATTTTGAAAACAATTTAAAGCCATCGTAATCTCTAAACTTTAGAAAACCATAGTTCATGAATGTCTACAACATGGTATCAAGCATAAGTCTCTCAGTCTTCTGGTTTACGATTTAGAAATTTAACGACACCACATCCTCAAGTGAGTTGAAATATATAATATGCTTTAATTTCGAAAACTAGTCAAGATTTCCAAAAGGTCCAACGGTAGGATTATAGCAAAAAGTGGCTGAAATATCTGCCAAGCCAATCAATTCAGAGAAATCGGTCATAGAATTTTACACCAACCTGTTTAAAGATTTGGAACCTATGCTGAGTAAAACGCGTTAGAATCGGGATAACGCATTTCTATACTCATTTGAAATAGGGTTTTAGTGAGTTAATTAGGATTTGCTGCATGACGTCACAACCTATGCTGATAAATTACAATCAGGTATCTTGCAAAGTCCGAAATTTATTATGACTCCTCAAATTACTTCGACCACGGGCTGTAGGAAACATTCGGATTGGTCTTTGGAAAATGTTGTGGTCATAGGTTGGGGTTTTTAAGATTAAATTAGCCGCGATGTTTTTACAGCTGCTTCCTGTTATTTAGTAGCCACTCGACGGTTGACCCAGCAGACGCTGCGAGATTGCCGTCACCTATAGCCATTATGCCACTCAAACGGAAACTCCTCCAACTTCCGATGGGCAGATTAGCGTCTGCTGGGTCAACCGTCAAGTGGCTACTAAATAACAGGAAGCCGCTATGAAAACACCGCCGCTAATTTAATCTTCAAAACCGCAACATATGACCACAACATTTTCCAAAGACCAATCCGAATGTTTCCTACAGCCCGTGCTTCGACATTCATTGGAGAGAACTTTCGCGCCATCGGTTTTATTGTTGGCTGCAGAAAGTATATTAAAGAGCCAGATTTGTGTTCTTCCACCCTTACAGACTGAGTCTGACAGACTCTAAACCATGCATTTTGCTTGTTTTAGGTTTGGATCACATTTCAATATTTATGGACTTGCACTTTTAACAACATCTTTATATTCGAGTGGATATACATGTTATGGTAAGATGACAATTCGTGATATGGCACGCAAATTTTGAAATTGATTTTATGGTTTCAAGCTTTTTTATGCTCATAAAATTTTACAACAAACCAACATACAGCTACACAACGATACAGCTTACATAAGAGCCATGTGGCCATTTACAATTAACTCAAAGCCTGTCTCAAAATAGATGTCATGCGAGACACTCATGAATATGCTATGCATGAGTAATAGTGTTGTCGGAAAAAGAGATCAGGTTTCTTTTGATACTAGCAAGAGTTTGCACAACAAGACTGAAAAACTCATTGCCTTCAAAAGAAAAGATGACATTTCAATTTTTAATGAACGTGAAATGAATGCTCGGCTAACTCGAAGGGCAAACCACTTCTCCAAATCTGTGTATAAGAGTTCTCAATCTGAGCAAAGGATTTTGGGATTATTCAGAGAATTTTCTGAAATCAAGTGGATTTTTGATAAAAACAGACGAAATTTTTGTAAGTGATTCGAGTTGAATGCGAATCTTGGCAACGAGAGCAACTTACATTTAAAGGATAGTTGCATGTATCTTATGCTGTTTGCGAAATGGTTGATCAGTTGTCCTTCCGACATGGATTGATTTCTTAAATAATAGGGAAACAGTAAAGTCCCATACATATTACAAATAGCCGAGAAGCGGACTCTGGTCCAGCGAGACTCCAAGAACGAGTTTGCACTCATGTTGTATGGTAGCTCATTCGTAGTTAGGTAATTCGTAATTGTCAATTCTTTACATTGAATTTATATAAAAAAAAAGACCGAACTGCCCAACAAGAAAACTACCCAGTCGATATTTTGGCCATACTTAACCAAAACAATTCCGTGTCGGATGGACAAATGATCAACCAATTCGCAAACAGCCTCATCTGAATAGCTTAACTCATGTATTGATACAGATGGCATGACGTCACAGCAGCGTTGAAAACACGACGCCATCTTGTTTTGGGGTAAATCTTCAGAACATTTCTATAGATTTCTATAGGAAATTTGCAAAAAGTTGCATAAAATTATTCCTCTATTCTACCTCGCGATAGTGAGTAGGGAAAGGATATGTAGCAATGGTCAGTCAGACCTAAACCAATGAAATAATCACACGAACATACTGTGTTTTAAAAGCAAAACAAAAATTTAGGCCAAGAAAGCTGCGAGAAACTTGCCTTTGCGACGATGTCGTAATCAGCACCACAAACTCCGTCCACTGTAAGTCGCTCGTCGCTTCTTCAAAGTCAACCTTCCTTTCAGACATTCGCCTATCTATCTGCTAAAGTTTTCGAATAATTTGAACAGCTTCCCAGGTTTTTGAATTTATTTATTGCGATATTTCTTTGCATATGATACATGATCTCAAATTTGTCTTGCAGGTTCGTCGCCAATACCGGGAGAAAACATCAAAGACTGTGATTATTGCAAAACTCTCGATAAACACGATTATCTAAACTTCTTTTTCGTCTTAACTGCTGATTTCCTTTGTAAGTATTTCTCCTTTCTATAAATCCTTCATAAACTTAAAGCATCAATAACAGTCTAGCAATCCGTTTGTGTCTTGAAAGTGATGAAAGACAAAGAACACTGTGTGGATAAAACATATCAAATCTGCCAAAGAATTCCCCTACGTTGATTAACTGCAGGCAAATAGTAAAGAGATATGGAAATTTGAAATACAGTAATAACACGCATATAAGGACCTACCTTTTCAAACCAAGCTGTTCTGGTTCTTATGTAAATGATAGCATTCATGAAATCAGGCTGTAGGTTCTTAAATTAGGTTCTTAAATCTTCGCAAAAAGTTTTTTAATAACAGCATTTCTTTCTTTACAGTCTTTAAAATGTATCTGTTTAAAATCAAAATAATGTGATAGAAGAAGGAACATTAGCAATGTGGTGGAATCAGACTTGTTTAGGCCTTTTAGATGACGAGGAGCAATATTAAAGTTTTTTTTTACACAATAAATCAAATTAATGTTTCAGGTTGACAAAGCTGAAAGCTACAGTATATCAATGTATTAGTTCTCCCAGATAAGAACCTCAGGGTGAAAAGGCTCTTACATAAAGTAGTAAATAGTGAAGATTTCAGGCTTTAGGTTCTTATTCGAGAAAGGTTTTTATGTGCGGGCTTTTACTGTATTCATTTGCAATCTTAAAATAGTTGAACTGACATATTGACACCATATTCTTACTTTGTGCAGTTATGAGCTCTGAAAGATAAGTTGGTGAAGTGTTATAGGGGGGGCTCTCTCCTCGATTAGTTTACCTATTGAGAGAGCTCCTCCTTTAAGTAATTCCCTGCATACAATTTATCTTGTTTCTCTGTTTGTATTCGTATATTGGATTAATTTTCTGTATCATTGTATTAATTTTCTGCAGTATTGTCTTAAATCCATGTAGTTTAGTTATCTGTTTGTATAGTTAGTATTAATAAATTGTATGTAGTGTTTGTAGTGTTTGTAGTGTATGTAGTGTAGTGTTTGTATAGTTGGAATTTAAATGATATGAACTGAACTGAACTGAACTGAACTGAACTGAACTGAACTGAACTGAACTGAACTGAACTGAAGTTTTTGAATATTACTGATACCTCCCAATTTTTGCTGTTTACCGTACTTAGATCAACTGATATGTCTGTGTGACATCACAGCAGTCAGAAATGTTATTTTTTGTATTGTAGTTAGGTATATTTGTTTACTGAGGACCGAAACAAACATGGATCAGACAAATAAACAACGACCTGAAACCGCAAACCAATAAACAAAACAGTAGACGAACTAACAGAGAATGACAATGACTATGGTCTTTATGCTATGTATTTGAAATCTTATTTATTTAATCATGTAAATGTATATATTGGATTGTATTAGTTGTCGCATTTGGCTTGGAGTAGCTAGTGTAGTATTCTTTAAATTTTTACTGTACATAGCTTTGTAGCGCCAACGTTAAATATATTGATTATTATATTATTATTATCATCATAATTATCTCTTTGTCGCACATTTTTGTATTCAAGTGGTTCATATTTGTCCTTGAGGCTTGGTGACAGCAAGTCTCCTCAAAACTCGAGGAATTCCTGAGGATTCTGGCAGAGTTAAGTATTACAGTTCAACAATCTTGGTCTCAATTCCGATTTCTTTGAGTCTTTTATGGACATCTTTAGGGGTTGCTCCAAGGGCACCAGTGACATCATCATTATTATTATTATTATTATTATTATTTTTATTATTATTATTATTATTATTATTATTATGAGCGAGAGAAATTGAAAAGAACAGAAGTCATAACTGTGAATTGTTCCTTTCTAGGTGTCTTCATAGTGGCCTGTTTAGCTGATACAATTGGAAGGAAAAGACTTCAAGGCGTTGGCTTTCTGGTTATGGGAATATTTTATAGTTTTCTTTTCATTTGCACACACAGGTGAGTTACCTTGGGACGACTGCACTTTAGCGGACCAGCTTTATGTCATATCTCTCAGGAACGTGTTTGAACAAATACCCTGCTAACCCTATAACTAAACCCTACCTTACCCTAACTAACCCTACCTTACCCTAACTAACCCTAAAAACCCCCTTCCCGAAACCTAACCCTGACCCAAACCCTTACCCCCATGATTTATGGAACGACATATTAGCTACAATCTAAGGCATGGCACTGACGCTCAACTTCCAAAGGTACGGACTACGTCCTTTGGAATTGAGACCATAGCCTACCTTGGAAATAAATTGTGGCAGCTTTTACCGCAAGAAATAAAACAATCAAACACCCTTCCTATTTTCAAAAAACAAAATACATGTTGGAATGGTAATAAATGCAACTGTAGGCTCTGCAAAACATATATCCCGAAAGTTGGGTTTCTAACAGGATAAACACATCTTGTAAATACACAGTGTACATTTTTAATCGATTTGTTTTAAGAAATTGTAAATTTTGTAAAGTAGGCCTAAATTAGCTGTAATTTTGCTATCTTCTTTTAATGTAGCCTACGTTAAATAAAGTAATGATGATGATGATGATGATGATGAAGCATAACCCTTACCCCCATGACACATAACTTGCCCATATTGAAAGCTGGTCCGCTAAAGTGTAGACTAGCCTTTACCTTTCTTTCGAACTAACTTTACAATAGGAGTCATGTTTTCTTTGCTAAAGTCAGTATAAAATGTAGGAAATTGGAACTAAGATAAAGCTAGACGTGAGAATAATTTGATACAAATTGTTCTCAAACTGCAGCTAACTTCTAAAACTGGAAGTCAATGAGTTTATTTCTTTGAGAATCACAACGACATTCTCGTGAAAATTGAAACAAGGGAAATTTTTCCAAACACTTTGAAAACACTCACTATGTAGTCCGAATTCACGACTTTATTCGGCATTCCATATTTATTCAAGCCTTGCATTCCCTAATTTGCAGCTTTGTGAATGATTGATAATAGTATATTCTTTCTTATTCTGGACAGATTTTGTTGTTGTTGCTGTTGTAGATTTATTTCAATTCGATTTACTGTAGCTAACAATATATACACATATATACAGAGTTAACTAATCAAAATCGAATAATTTGTTGGACGTTCTAGCACTCAGTGCTTTTCATAACCTCCTCAAGATAATCCTAAAAAGGATATTATTTATTTATTTCCCTTTGCAGCAAGAACTGGACGACTTTCTTCCTGTTTGGTGCACGATGTTTCGCTGCTGTAGCTGATTTAGGAGGGTATATCTACACGCCCGAGGTTATTTTTTTAAATCTATATCACACTTCATTTCAGGGGCCGATAAAATGTGGGACCACGGGAACGCCGTTCTCAGGAAATTTTAGGCAAGATTTTTAGGCCGCAGGAAATTTTTTGAAAAATAGGCTGCATTTTTAAGCTGCCATCAAAACACAAGAACCTGTGATAATTGTTATCGAGAAAACAAAATTGAATTGCTGAAGTAACTTTAATTAAGCAGAATCTTGACAAAAAGGCTGGTATTTAGAATTTGAAAAAAGATTTGTCTTTGTAAGTACTATTTTTCGTCCAGGTCAACCTATCATCGAGCTCTCCAGTTGCACCTTGAGCTCTTCAGTTGCACAGTTTAAACCTTAAGTTGTTGGTTTATGAACATGTTAAATTTCACCAAGTAGCATGCGAACTATATTTTATTTACAACTTGCGTGAACTACGCCGTACAATCAACTAAAGGTCAAATGAAAACAATTTTCGCAGGTAGTTTTGACGAAATTTTTGCCGTTCCCAGGAAGAATTTTAGAAACCAATGAGAACCTTACTAAACCAATGAGAACCTTACTTCAAGGGAGTTACGAAACAACTCATGTTTTAAGTCAATTCAACCCAGAACAGAGTATGGCAGAAATAGCATCCGCTTTAGAGGACCAGCCATTTGGAAGGTTATTCCATCAGAGACCAAGAACTGTCCTTCATATAACAATTTCAAAAGTAAACTCTCAACAATAAGTCAGCTGCAAAACAACATTCAGTTTGAAAAAGGCCAGAGTACAACAACTTTTAGGAAACAGGACTATTTTTATTTTTGAACACATAATTGAACACTTATTTTATTCAATTTGATTTTCTTCTTAGATAATTGTAACAACGCGTTTATGTTTCTTTTAACTAGAGCTGTAATTTTAACTACGGCAGGTCCCCACCAGCCGAATGGCTGCCACAGACCTGACCTGCTTTAACAAATATCCATGTATGTATGTATGTATGTATGTATGTATGTATGTATGTATGTATGTATGTATGAAAGAAATGTTATCGACCTCTGCTTCATTGTAAATTTACTCATTCACTTGCTCTCTTGCTCACTTTTACTTCCTTAGTTACAAAATCGTTTCTATATTTTGTTTGGTTTCTTGTCATTTATTTTAAAACACTCAATACACTTACATTGTTTGATAGTGTTGCAGCTTTCGCCTCACTTCTGAGGCCTCATCAGCAACTCGACATGCCAACGAGCAACAGCAGCTCGGCAGCTAGGTAGCAGCTCAGCAGGCCTCATGTTGCTGATGAGGCTTCAGAAGTGGGGCGAAAGCTTCAACACTATCAAACAATGTAAGTGTATCGAGTGTTTCAAAATAAATGACAAGCAAACAAACAAAATATAGTTTAGGATATAACACTCTTTGAATCAAAGTTTTAGCAGATTCTGCTTACAGAAGAAATACAAAATCATTTTACTTTAAATTTAATGATTTATCTTCATTTGTGACGTTTCGATCGAGTGAGTTAAATACTCTCGGTGTCTGTGTTTATCTAGTTTCTTTAGAATTTTTATAAAATCGCTTGTAATTTGAGAACAATACCACCGATTTTGACAGGCTAAATTTTCTTATCTAAGTTGATATGTTAGCTACACATGTATTACCAGTTTATAGAAATCTGATAAATGGTTTGAGAGCTACAGACCTTCAAACGTCTACACATTTTTTTGATTCACTCAGTATCTTTTGTCTTGTTTAGGTGTATCCAACCCATATACGTGGAATTGCACTAGGATCATGTTCTGCGATATCGAGGATTGGGTGCATGCTGACACCATTCGTTGCGCAGGTAAGAAGCTTATCTAGGGGCGTACGAGACTTATGAACTTGAGTCCCTTGTTTCACTGTGTTATTTGATTTGTTGACATCACTTCGGTCAATAAGGATTCATAACATTACTATGAAATTGTGGGCACACTTATTCAACATGACCTCAACTTGTGGGAGTCTTCCTACACCAACGTCTTGCCACAAAATCGCTTCAAAGTCTGGTTTAAAGAGCTTGAACATTGGGAAAAAAGCTGTTAATACAAAGAATGATGTGGCCTTGACCTACTAATCACAAATTGCATACAGCAATAATCTTCTTCTGTACAAACAAAATTAATTATGTTGATTGATGAGTACGGATCCACTGTGGTCTTGGCTACAGTAGTGCCATAAATACAACAAGATCAGCACTTTCGTCTGTAATACCTTTGTCGAATGGTTTACCCATTGGTGGATATCGGACTATTCGTTGATTTCAAAAGGGCTTGTTTGAGATTAGGCCCGCTCTGCCAAAATACATCGCTATACATATGGGATGCTGGACAGATCTGGGGAGGTTTTCCCCGAGGACAGATGTTCTAGGAATGAAGGTAGAAGAATAGAAAACAATGCGAGAGTTTGGAATAGCAACAGAATATTTGTNTGCACTAGGATCATGTTCTGGGATATCGAGGATTGGGTGCATGCTGACACCATTCGTTGCGCAGGTAAGAAGCTTATCTAGGGGCGTACGAGACTTATGAACTTGAGTCCCTTGTTTCACTGTGTTATTTGATTTGTTGACATCACTTCGGTCAATAAGGATTCATAACATTACTATGAAATTGTGGGCACACTTATTCAACATGACCTCAACTTGTGGGAGTCTTCGTACACCAACGTTCTGCCACAAAATCGCTTCAAAGTCTGGTTTAAAGAGCTTGAACATTAGGAAAAAAGCTGTTAATACAAAGAATGATGTTGCCTTGACCTACTATTATCACAAATTGCATACAGCAATAATCTTCTTCTGTACAAACAAAATTAATTATGTTGATTGATGCGTACGGATCCACTGTGGTCTTGGCTACAGTAGTGCCATAAATACAACAAGATCAGCACTTTCGTCTGTAATAACTTTGTCGAATGGTTTACCCATTGGTGGATATCGGACTATTCGTTGATTTCAAAAGGGCTTGTTTGAGATTAGGCCTGCTCTGCCAAAATACATCGCTATACATATGGGATGCTGGACAGATCTGGGGAGGTTTTCCCCGAGGCCAGATGTTCTAGGAATGAAGGTAGAAGAATAGAAAACAATGCGAGAGTTTGGAATAGCAACAGAATATTTGTGAGTAGTAAAAGAGGATCTAGTGGGACGATTTACTCTCAGAGGCTCAGTCATGATGCCTGTGAGCTCCTGAGAGCAGTGCCCATGAAGATAGTGGTAGAAGAGACACAATGCCGAGACACAGCGCCAATGAGCAAGGGAACTGAGTTTTTTGTGGTTGTTGTCACTGATAAGACGAATGGCCTGGGACTGGATTATAAGAGTGCAGACATTGATATAAACAAAATGATTTCTTGCAGGTTCTTGCTCATAAGTACATTAATCTGACGATAGCAATATATGTGGGAGTATCACTAACTGGATTTGTATGCAGTCTTTTGCTACCAATTGAAACCAAAGGAAGACGGCTTGTGGTATGTAATCGTTTTAAGTTCTGTTTCATTTGTTTTCTTTCATATAGATCTAGGAGAAAGTTGAGTGTAAGGAATGCTAACTCTCTATCTAAGATATTTACAGCATCTAAGCATTGGCATATCTTTATGATTAAAGGCTATCTCAAGTTATATGTCACATGAGATTTGCCATAACGCAAAATTACTCGTGCAAGACTCTTGGTTTGTTTTTATTCGCGGGCATTTTCACGTAAACATCTAACTTGAGACAGACTTTCATTGCGTAAAGTGTCACTATCCTTTCCTTTAAAGAATTGCTCGAAGATCATTTTAGGTATTTTGCCATACTTCCAGGGAGAGCAGTTTTGATATCATCATTATTTTTGGAATTTCAGCGTATTTTTTAATCCTGCTAATTCGAATGTTGTGACATTTAAATTGCTAAATCATAAACCATAAAAGCTGCATATTTTTGTTCACCATCATATTGTAGACCTTCATTAACAGAATATGCAAGGAAGTCCTTCCATTTTATGGGTGCAAAGCTCTACAACGAACTTCCAATCGAAATTAGAAAAACTAAATCTTTTAACCACTACGAAGAACTATTAAAGAAACATTTTAGTTTAAAATGTGTGATATACCGGGTGCGCCAAAAAAAACTATCCACGTTTGAAAAATCGTAGCACCTAGAGTACTGGATGGATTTGAATGAATCAAAGTTTGTTTGATAGCAGAAAGATTGTTAGAAAATACCCCACATAGATTCGCCTTTTCTACATTGTGGGTTGAGAATTGGTGCGAGAGCACCCCTAAACCGATTTAGCTCGTTCTCTAGAGGACTGTATTGTTTTTCCGTTTAGGAAAACCGAGAGAAATAAGTTCGTTTCTTTAACGTATGACCATGAATCTCAGAACATAGAGTTTTCCTAATTACAACAAATTTGAACGTGATCACCTGAGAGTCTTTCGNGTATCGATGATCCTTTTGATTTGGGAGTTTTGAATGGGATTTCTGTAATGCTGTTAGCCCTTTTAACAAAAATAAATCAATTCTGTATCCAGAGCTTTAAATATCTAAGAAACTCATAAGAAACTTTTGGTAGCAAAAATGGCCTAAGTTTTAAGAAACTGGCTACCAAGCTCAGCATTGGATGCATATTGCATATTTTAGGCCATTTTTGCTACCGATTCTTATCGTTTTCTTAGATTTTTAAAGCTCTGGATATAGAATTGATTTATTTTTGTTAAAAGGGCTAACAGCATTACAAAAATCCCATTCAAAACTCCCCAAATTAAAAGGATCATCGATACTTCCTTCGGTACTTCATGACGATTAGAAACCTTTAGAAGAAACGTATTCTTTGGAAATTTTCATGCGATAACACATGTCATTTGAAAAAGCAGTGGTTTACGCAATGCGCTACGTAATTCTGTAATCAGGGAATATCGTACTTGCAACATCAGTAGGCTGTAAGCCTAAAGCCAGTATGCCCATGGCCGCTAGTTTCGACTCGCATGATTTAACCCGCGTTTTATTAACCTGCATGGCCTGCGTTTTACACTAGCCGACCCTAAATAGCTTTTGGGTTGTCCCTTTTTTCGTCGCAGCTTTAAAAGAACTAAAACGAACTCAAATTGGCAACATAGGAACATAATATTCTTAAAAACTTTAAAAATTAGGTAACACAATATTAGTTCTTTGGCTTGTAGACTCTTGTGCGACGTTGCACCAATTTCTTTCCACCGTATTTGCACAGAGGGGATAGTATTGTGAGTTTGTTTCCAAGCCGTCGTGAGATCCAGGGACGCCGGAGCGATGGTAGGGCAAGGGGGGCAAACAGAAAGGCAAGGGCAGTCGAGACCGAAGGCGAGCGAAGCGAGCCGAACATTTGGAGGGTCCGGGGGTACTCCACCGGGAAAATTTTTGCTGCCACGCCCTTTAGAATAGCTTAAAATGCTATTTAGAATGTTTTAACTAATATAGACGAGAATCTTGTAATGATAATTTGACTTTAGGGTTAAATTCGTGATTTTCATTATATTGTATTAACGTTGTTAAAGAAAACTATTGTTTTATTAAGGGCACTTTTGCCCCTCTTGCCCATTTAGGAAAAAGGCAGGAGGGGCGCTTCCGGCGGCGTTCCTGGTGAGATCCACAGAATATGCAGATGTTCTCATTTTCTGCGCTGTAGTACGGGAGTTCTATTGTGTCTACAAGTCAAACACTTTTACAAAATACGGCTGGAAAAAATCGTCAGCAACTATAAGAAACCCTTTGTTAGTTAGTTGACTGAGCATCTTATAAAATTGTCCAAGATGCACAGAAGGACCTGCGTTCTTTATAAATACGAGACAAGGAACAAAATAAATGAAAACATATTAGTCTCTGTAACATAATTCTTTCACCAAAAAGAATATGACTTGCATGAGATGATATTCCAATCAAAGATATACCGATAATGTCCAAAATGCTCAATGCTTATCGTTCGTTTTCTTCGTGTTTGATCTGTGTGATGTGTTGTGTTCTCTTCGCTCGTTGACATGTGCTCTCTCGTTCTCCATGATGTGCGAAGTCTGATGTGGGCGTGACTCGTCACAGGGTGACCAAAAAATATATATAATTATATATATAAACAAATCCAACACCCTTTAAAAACCATTGTTATGTTAATCGAATTTAGAAATTGTGCAAAAAAACGCAAATTTAAACTTTGTTGTTGTTGTCGTATGTGCTATTGTCAGCCTTTCGTGAGACTTTCNTGTGATGTGTTGTGTTCTCTTCGCTCGTTGACATGTGCTCTCTCGTTCTCCATGATGTGCGAAGTCTGATGTGGGCGTGACTCGTCACAGGGTGACCAAAAAATATATATAATTATATATATAAACAAATCCAACACCCTTTAAAAACCATTGTTATGTTAATCGAATTTAGAAATTGTGCAAAAAAACGCAAATTTAAACTTTGTTGTTGTTGTCGTATGTGCTATTGTCAGCCTTTCGTGAGACTTTCGTGTAATATTTGGGAACAAGAAACGCTCTTCACCTCCTGAGAGGTGAGCATTGCCAATATTTATCCTTTTATATCACAATAATAACAAACTAGAGAAGGGTGAATTAATTAATTTTCTTAAAATTAGACAATACTAATATAAATTTTTTTTAAATTTCTACTAATCTAAGACGGGCAGGACTTTTATATAAAAATATAAAATATTCAAAAAAATTGAGGCGGCATCAAAATATGATACGGGCACTGATGAGAATCAACTAATTAATTTTATATGGCCTTATTAGGGTTTTATAGGCTTTTTTCTTTTCCTTTAACAGGACACATGTTGATTGATAACAGCATATATTGTAGATAACAGCAGATTTAAAGAATGTTGTTAACACATGTTGATAACAGCATATATAAAGATTCGTTATATTATTATATTATTTTATTGGGTTTTCTTGAAATTCTATTGATTTCACTTAAGAATTGATGATGCATGTCAAAGCTTATGTAGTCCCTCTCATACTTCCTTTCATAAAATATAAGACTCTGTAATTTTGAAAATTATGATGATATCAAAATGCTTCTCAGGAATTAAAGCAAATTCTGAGATTACCTAAAGTTCCCTTCGAGCAATTCATTTGAAAGAAGAGGGCAATAAAATTTGACAAGATTACTTTTGAAGTATTCGAAGATTTGCAGTCTATAAAGATATAAATGTGTAAAATCAATGAAAGTATACTGATAAAAAACATAAATTGGCCATATGATATCTATCCATTGGCTCAGCAACTGCAACTTTTGAAATATCATCAAAATTGGCTGTTACTCATCTTCAAAATGTTGTGATGTGCATATGTGTCCAAAGCCACAAATAATTGCAGAAAAATTGCAAAGTCAGAAATAGCTTTGAGTTTGTGGGAATTTATGTTTTTACTAGCTACCTGGTTTTGATGACATACTCAGGAATTGCAATTGTTGATTAAAATGCACCACAACATAAATCGGTTGATGTTGTCTTCATCATCATCATCATCATCATCATCATTCGGGGAGTGAAGATTTGTCGTTATGTGCCTCCAGTAGTCACGGTCTTCAGTTCCTCTTACACATTGTTCAAACTTCAGTTTTGTCCATTCCATGATGTTTTTCATCCACGTTTCACTTGGTCTTTTCAATTATCATAGAGAACTCGAAATTTCATATGATATCACAAGACAGAGAAATGTTGCTCAAAATGCGATGTTTTTTGCAATGGTATTGCTCAAAATAGTTTTTGTTCAAGCTATGCTCTCATCATATCTCTCATCCTATCAACTCACACGTCGTCAGCCAATGACTAAGGGCCACTAAAGCCCAATCTCCATTAAAGCGAATCGCTGGCGATCGCTGGCGATCGCTGAAAAGTTCAACCAAGTTGAACTACTGGGCGAACCGCGGCGACCAGCATATGGACTGCGCATGCTCACAAGGCGTCGATCGCTGGCGATCGCTGCGATTCGCTTTAATGGAGATTGGGCTTAAGGTCTGGACTTAATTTTGTTTCGTTGACGCATCGACAGGATTGTTATAAATTTTTTAAATCGGTTGGGTGGTCCTTTGTGTGCGACTTTGCGAGTGGACGGTGCTTTTGTCCTAATCCACCCGATAGTTTTTATCTGTGTCCATGTAATGGCCTCGGGGTAGTCACAGTCTATTGCTGCTCCCTGGGGTATCATCCTTGTGGTGTTTGTAAAGTAGTTTGTAGGTAGCGTAATTAGTAATTTGTCTTGTAAAATTTATAATGGAATAAATATATATATATATATCTTTTCCTAAATTAATTTGGTAAAGTTGAAGTAGTTCTTTGGGTCACCAAGAAATCATCTCTTCTAACATGACTAAAAACACTTCTAGGAAGCAGCAGAGGAATCGAGTGGCAACTAACAACAAATGATGCTGGCATCGAAAAAGATTGTAAATTTGCTTTTTCACTGAACTATGCATTTATGTATGCATTAGTGCAGCACATGTCATGTCACTAACTGCAACACATGTCATGTCACCAACTGCAGCACATGTCATGTCACCAACTGCATGCAGAACATATGAGGACAAACGGGAAACGTTTAGGTTAAATAATAAACTTCATATATAAAAATAATATTATGATAATAACGATAATAATGTTCTGTTAATTCTTTTTTTAAGAAATCTGAAGGTTTTTTAAAAGATTATCGATGTTTACAAAATTAAAAAAACGTAGCTTTTTGGTCAAAACTTCCAGAGCCCGTAGTTTTTTATGCCTTCGCCTGTACGAAACAGTACTGCTAAGCTTAGCAGTAATATGGCCATACTTTAGCCATACTACTGCTAAGGTAGACGTACTTTAAGAGTACAACAACAGTACATGATTCTTTGTACTGCTACCTGAATCTTCTACCGCTTAAGTTCTGTTTATTGTACTGCTAAAGTACTGCGAATTGGAACTAATTAGCATACTTCGGTGGGAATTACTGTTAAGGTCAGGTTATCCTACTGTCGGAGAACTGCTAAACAATTGAAAAGTATGGCCATATTACTGCTAAGTTATGGCCTGACTGTTTCGTACAGGAGCGTGTTAACTTTCTGTCTGAAAATCTCTACGGAGCGGAAAACTTTCAATTCGTTTGGTGAAGTCTGCTGAAATGTTTGGTTACCGAAAATGGTAAGCACCGAAAGTTTTCATTGGTACAAAAGCTGAGCAAATTACAATTTTCTTTTATTTTCAAAGAAAGAAATTATTGAGGTTCGAAAGCATCAGTGTATGTAGTTTGGTCCTTGTTATTCTGAATTTTCTGTCTCTTTATAATTCTTAAAATCCTGAGCAAATATCATTTTAGAAAATCATTCGTAACAGACCATTCCGCAGCCGAATGTGAAGTCAGTCAACGCTATGCATTATGGGATGGTATGGGGCTTGTTTGCGCACGAAAACACTAGCTTCGACGAATTCGAAATTGAATTCGAAACCCCTATGCGATCCTGAGATGCAACGCGCACAGCCCTCCTCGCATTCGGCTGCAGAATGGTCTATTTCCGAATGAAAGGTCCGATTATGAAAATGCAAACTCTTGAATGTAGCTCAAGGTCTTGGCTTTCAGTGAAGAAATTAGCAGGTTGATTTGATGAAGTATTTCTAGGATGCAAGCTTTAAATGGGGGAGCCATTTCTTTATCTCACCGGGTAGGTCGATTACGCCTCCATAGTTTCTTGTTTTACAGGCTAATGATACCTTTGGCACTGCACCAGGGGCTGTTTGTGAAATGGTTGATCATTTGTCTATCCGACACGGAATTGTTTTTGTTAATTAAGGCCAAAATATCAACTGGGTAGCTTTTCTTGTTGGGCAGTTCGGTCTCACCAGACCAGAGTCCTCTTTTAGGCTATTTGTAACATGTATGGGACTTGACTGTTTCTCTATAATTTAATAACTCAATCTGTGTCGGACAGATCTCTGATCAGCCATTTCGCAAACAGCCTCACCAGCTATGTATGATAGCTGATTATGCCTACACGGTTCAGTGACCAACAGGTTTATCGGTACGAAGATCAGATTGTGTTGATATGGCCTAAATCTGTTTTATGAAGCGTTGAAGATTCCAAAATTGCGAAGACTTTACTTTATATTGCTGTTCGAAAGATTTTACAGCCATAGCTGCATATGAGAGTTGTTCAAACAGGATAAATCAGGTATTCTTTTCTACATATTTCGAGTCTTGTTATTGTTCGCTAAACTTTCTTGTTTACAATTAGAAAATCGCTCCCAAGTGATCAATTCATAAACTAGTTTGCATTCCTCGCTTGCAAAATATAGCTAGTGCTCTCTTAAACTGGAAATCTATATTATTTGAACTATGCTATTTTTCAACAATGTTGATTGTTTGAATACAATATCTATTGTATTATTTCTTGTTTCACGAGAAATTATTTCTTCGATGTCTTGTAAGTAGGGCCCTAACTGTCCACGATGTCTTGTAAGTAGGCCCTACTAAGTAGGGCCAGGGACCGCGGAGCATATTTTGGATTGAGGGGGCTAGAAAACAGTGGGAAACTCTGAGGGGGTCTGGGGGCGAAGCCCCAGAAAAATTTTATCGACCACGCCCTCTACTTTGGCTATAGATGCGACCAACGCCCTTTTCATAGCTAGAAACGCCTAAAAAAATCTTCATTAGTAGCATATTCAACCACTAAATCACCACAAAACCATGGATAAATAAAGTGTACCGTATTGCAATTTTTCATTTGATAGCGAAAGGTTCATGTACCACGGAGCATCTTTTGGATTACGAACAAGGGTCTGAAAGGAATGCCCCGCTTTAATTTTGTATGTTGTAAAGTTAAAAATTTGGAAATTTGGTATTCGCATAAGTCGGGATAAAATGAAGATACTTGAAAGTCCCATCCGCATTTTCATTTTCAAATTAATTCGCATAAGTTGGAGTTCGCGTACGTCGGATTGTTTTCCTTGGTCCGAAGCGATCCGACTTATGCGAGTTTGACTGACAAGCCTCTCTACTTTCAGAAAAAAGGATTTTCAACACAACAGAACCTAATAATGCGAACATTGTTTCTTAAGAATAAGTTTATATAGGCAATAGATCCAACTTTTAATCTAATTTTCCAAAATTTCGCATCTTGTTCTCATTTCTATTGATAAGAATAGTTGCAGCTTCGATAGTGCTCATGTTGTGAACCGTATGTGATATTTGCTGATATAAACATAATTTCTTAAAATCTAAAATGTACGACTTGAAAATTATTGGGGGGGCTGCAGCCCCCCC
>REGM01000039.1:687257-791605 GCA_004194415.1 Aurelia aurita
AAAAATATTTCACAAAATGGTCAAAAGTTCTATGTTGATACCGGCAAACATGGGGTCGAGAGAAGCGTTCTAAGCCAAAATAAAGGGCGTGTCCTCAAAAAATTTTCTGGGGGTTTAGCCCCCAGATCCCTTCGTTTGATTACCTCCCAGCTAATTTGTCCTGGCCACGCCGCTGATCGATTATGATGCCACTGACGCATTCGCAATATCACCACTCTTGCGAAAACTGCTGATACTGTGAAAGCAAAACTGTAAATCAAAGGACATTCCCAGGCTTATTAATTTACTTTAATTGTTCTGTTCTTTAATTTACTTTAATTGGATAAATCAACAGTTCTAATTCTTTAAACTCGAAGGCTTCTGTGGTTTCACTCTAATTTTGATGATGAACTATCCTCCATCCATCTTAAATGTCTCAAGTCATCTCACGTAGCGTCCAATGACAAACATACCCAGTGTCTCATGAACCAAGAAAAGCATTATTAAACTTTCGACTTTTTTCGGAAAATGTTGGAGCTTGGCCCCCCTAATCTACAGGTGCCACGACGCCCCTGAACAGTTCACGATCTACCGTTTTCCACCTCTCTGCTATCTTTACCCCTGCAAACCCTATCTGCTCATGCCTTCTATCAACAACGCCTTCTCGCTTGCACAACGCGTGATTTGGCCATCAAGATTTCCGGGTATTTTTGCTGTCTGATTTTTACATTGGCAACTTGACTAATCGGCCGTTGAAACTGCTTTGTTTGCAATTTGTACTTGCTTATCAATCAAAAGCAACAGGGTGAGATCTGTCAGCAACGGGACAGAAAATTTCCGATTTAAAGGCCCGTAACTGTGGCAAATGTTACCACAAACAATTCGGATTTCAGAATCCCTTTGTCAGTTTAAAGCAAAGATATAAGGTACGGAGAAAATCGTCCATGCAACTTGTGTCGCATTTTTATTCCGAACTTGGGATTTTTATAACTAATGGGTCGAGATATCTGTTCTATATTGTATACTTTTGATGACTTGTAAATATTTTTATCCACCTTTTCTTATGTAATATTTGTCTATACCGGGTGAGTCAGAAAAAATGTGGGGTGTTTGCCAATTTTTATTGATGCAGCTTAATTTGCAAATTCGTTTCTTTAAAATTCATTGCATAGAAGAAAAGCTAACATAGATATGAAAATTAGTTTGGTCGAAATCGGTATTTTCGTTCCAGAATTATGATCGATTTTAGTAACATTGTGTATTGCAATATTGCTAAAATAGGCCTTCAATTAGATTCATATTCATGCACGCATGACCTTCTAAACCACGACAAACATACTGTTTCTGTGCAAATAAATTGAAACAACGCATGCATTGTGTTAAAGCACAAAAGGAAAAACCAATTTTACTTATGTTATATCCCTAGGGGAATAGTCATTTAAATTGTCATAGTTAGCAAGCTAAAAGTTGTTTTACTGGCGATACTTTTCACCAAAATGGCTATATCTCAAAATCGCAAATAAATAAGGAAAGAAATGATCGATTTTAACAAACTAAACTTCTATAGCTAATTCAATCTTTCTTCTGCAATATAACACTTCAACACTTCCGATTTGACTTGTCTTTCATCGAAATATGGCTTGCTAAACGCCCCTCGTTTTTTCTGACTCACCAGGTATATATTTTTTTCTTAACGTTGAAATTAATTAGCTAACTACTTTTAGCAATCATATATTGTAATCCAACGAAAAAGAAATAGATACAAATAATAATAATGCTACTGTTATGAATCTGTCCTTGTCGAAGAGAATATCATACTCTATTTTTACTTTCGGTTCAAAGAGTCTCCTATCGCTAGGACCACAAATTTGGAATGCTTTGCCCAAAGAGATCAAATTAGCCGAAAACATTCAAACGTTTAAGAGACTTATAAAACAATGGGATGGGCCAACTTGCAACTGTAATGTTTGTAGCTAGCAACAGAAATATGCAGATTATATATATATATTGTTAGTAGTTTAAATATTCGATTTAGATTAGTTTCTATTAGAAGCTAGAATGAAATTGAATTAAAATAAGATGACAAACAAAACAAACATACTCTATTTTTCTTTATTTTTCTATTTCAGCTATACGTACGATTTTATGGATCCAACTGTGGAGTTGCCTCGAATTCCTTATTTGAAGAATCACTAGATTCATGGATAAGTTTTGCAACGAGGATATTACGACGACATGGCTCTGCACCTCTTATATTTGTTGGTGTCCCTGCGATGGAAAGAGCCTCACCTATACAAGGTTGTTATCAGACTACGAGAGACCTAAGAGAAGTCTATAAGGTTAGTTAGTCTACGCTCTTCAGTCTTCAAGAGAACATGTGACAGCATAGACTGGCTACACAATCTCTGTATGCTCCTTAGAACTGATACTATCAGCAACAACAGCGAAATTGGGGGACTAGTGTAGCTAGTCTAGTGACAGCATAGGCTGCAAATCTTCGCAAAACTTTAAAATTAATCATCTAAAATATTATTGCCTTTGTCCTGGTTGCAAAATAGACTCCTGAAGTTGAACTAATATAAATGTATTTTTCACAGAGGTTCCATGACAACAATGTATTCGGTGGCTTCATGGTATGGGATGCGTCATGGGACCAAACAAATTTCCAGTATGGAAAGACATTCTCAGAGCGACTGCACATTACAATTGAAAACATCGAGCAACAACAATCTGAGAATTTTGACGAAGAAGAGGAAGAAGAGAGGCCGATCGAGCCCCCTGCCACTGAGCCTACGGCCCCTATAACACTTGCAACAACACCTACACCACAACCCACTCCCCAGGCACCAGTCGTGGTACAAACACCCGAGCCTACGCCCCCTGAAACGCCTGCCCCTGAGACATCGGAGCCAACGCCAGAGCCAACGCCAGAGCCAACACCATCGCCGGAAACTGAGGAACCGGACGAGCCGGACGAACCGGATTCTCCGGATGAAAATCCATATGGAGAAGACGACGAGATGGAGGAAGGGGATCAAGAACAACCAGAAGAGGGTCAAGAAGAAGAACCGGAAGGCGAAGACCAGCAAGAACCGGAAGAAACTCCTGAACAAGAAGCCGCGAAACCGGCTGAGGATGAAGAAGAACAACCGACAGATGAGGAACAAGAAGGTGACGGAGAGGAAAATGAAGAAGATGATCCTTACCAGCCACGCCCCCCAGATATGGAAAATCGATTCCCCCCAAATCAGGAAGGGCCAGTTGATGACAGCAAGGCTTATCAAGAACAAAACATTCCACTTTCACAGGTAAGAATCCGTAAAGTAGCAACGCTGCTCTCGAGTCCGGAATAAACAGAGGAGTATGGAATAAATGGGGTGGGTGGAAGATTTCCTACAGTGAGGCAAAAAGCACTAGTTGCTTTGATTGTAAATAATATAAAAAGCAAGAAACTATTAAAAACGAAAAATTCACTTCGAATCACATTTCCGGAAAACCATTTCAGCATTTGGCATTTGTCACATTTCAAGAATCTCGAAATTAATAAACTGGAATAAGGAAGTTCTGGGTGGATTTAAAAACTAGTGAGCGGCGGGAGGCGTGTATTCCAGACTCGAGGGTAGGTGATATCGAGAGGAATGAGAGTGCCCTCATTGAGAAATGAAAATTTCACTACCCTCCTCAGCATAGGTTCTCAGTTCTCACAGCATCTACTGCAAAAAAACAGACATTAACCATGTGCGTTTAAAGTATTCCTCAAAATAGAAGTGAAGAGCGAATTAACCTTCCAGAAGATTTAATTGTGTTTCGGTTGACGGCCTTTCGCATGTGACATCTATTTTCAAGCATACTTTAGAAAAACCTGCTAACTGTGGTCTGTTAGCATAGCCTCCAACCTCGATTCCAGGGCTATCAGTGTCTTCAGCCTCCCTTCAGCGCACATGATATGCCAGTCTCCCTTCATTTATTGATATGAGATACTGGCCGCCCATTGTTACCCTGGGTTCGAGGTTGCATAGCCTCCAAATCTTTGGCATCTTAAAAAAAACATAGCAAGGATGATTAATGAATAATCTGTTTGATTTAAAGGCTCGAAAGGAACTTCAAGTACTTTTCTATAATCCTTTATGTAGCAATTCTGATATCTTGATTATTTTCAGAATTACAGCGTCTTCTTTGCTTCGGCCAGTTTTGAGAATGTGACGTCATCAAATTGCTAAATTGTAACCTAGAAAAGCTACAGATTTCTGCTTACAGCCATATTATAGACCTTCATAAACTATGGTTTTCTTGGAGATTGTACCGCTTTTCATATTTTAATTTATGATCTACGATATTTTAATTTTTTTCAAAACTTTTCATGAGTTCTTTCAATAAAAAGAAAACCGTTGTTATTCTGAAATTAATCAAGATATTAGAAATGCTACATATAGAATTATAGCAACGTAGCTGAATGTCCTTTCCAGCCATAAAATCTAATGAAAGATGCATTAACCATCCATGCAATGTTTTTTAAAGATTTGTAGGCTATGCTTGCTCTGTTATGGGATATTTTTAGGAGTTGTTACAATGACGAATGGCAAAACGACAAGCTGAGATAACTGTCCAACAACGGCCCATAAGTAATAGACATTCAGGTAGCTTTAAGCATGAAAATTCCTGTTAAAATTACCCTTCAGAAAAGTACAGTGCATACCTAAATTTGAGGATGTTGGTTCTTTTTAAGCGGATGTTTACTGACGACGAGGGGCATATCACTCCCTCCATAAGTGTACGAGATCTCTAGAAAAACAGAAGGATTTCTAGGGGATTTCAGGGATTTCTCGAGAAAACAAAAGGATTTCTGTAAAAAGTGTACGAGATTTCTAGGGAGTGATTTGTCCCTCGCTGATGAATTTTTTCTTGTTGTCTATAGGCTGCAACGTTATTAGCAAGTAGAGTTGATAAGGAAATCAGAAGAAAAGAATGGCTGAGGAAGAAGAGGAAGCAATGGCAACAGTCTCACCCGGGGCAATTAGTTCATTCGCAATGGAGTCCACCAGCATCTAATTGGAATCCTGCTTACCAGACGGGTGTTCAGCAACAATTTCCAGCTGGAGGAAATGTGCTACAACATAACAAAGCGATGCAGCAGAACAATATTGCACAACCACAACAACAACAATTTCAAAAGCAAAGTGAACTCCCAAATCAACAGCAACAACCAAACAGTCTGCCGCAGATTCAGCCACAGAATGCGTTTCAGCCTCAGAGTCCCCCTGCGCAGATCCAGCCACAAACTGCCGCTCTGCAGCAAGCTGCTACTCAACAGTATCAGCAATCAAATGCTGCTCCGCAACCTCAACAACAAGTGGCTCATCCACAACAGAACATTCAAGGCCTAACGCCGCTTTCGAAGTATCCTGCGATGCCTAATGGATTCTTTGTGAAACATCAAAATAAAATTAAGGCTGTAAACACTAAATCTAGTGATTACGCCGCAGTTAGGACAGTTGAAAGCATACAGAATATTTTACAATTGGACGAAGGGTCCGCTTCGGGATCAAGTTCAGCATCAGGATCTGGATCTGGGTCCGGATCCGGTAAATCCAAAATTAGGAACGGATCTGATTCATAGACAAATATTTCATAATAATAAGATCTGCTTGAGGTGCCTTCGGCGCATCTCCCTATCCCATTTGTCCACATTAACTTTGTTTTATAGTCGTAGATTAAAAATTCATTGCAATGAGCACTACGACTAGACTTATTACCTGAGTCCCTTGTTTCTCTGTGCTCTTGGGTCACTGGAAACAAAATAGGTTGTTCTTTTAGATGATCTGCATTAAATCTATTCAAATTTTATCATTTCCCGAACAGTTAGGTCAAGGCCTTACCTAATTCAAAAATCTACCCCACCATGAGCTCTTGCATCCACTTTTTTCGAAGATGCAGACATAATAGCACTAGAAATGACAGGAAATAGTTTTACTGGATAAATTTTGGATCAACCTCGTCCCCAGGACCTTTTGTCATATTGGGACGTCCTGGGGACGAGGTTGATCTTGGATGTTACAGTTCTACTGGGTGAGTCAAAATAAACCATCCCGGTTTGAAAGGCTACTGTGCCCTGGATAATAAAGCAAAGATATTGGCAAATGCCTTGTTTAATAGCAAACATGTTCAATTACATTTAAAAATTTACTTGGCTTAAATCGGTCACTCCGTCCTGAAATTATAAGGGATTTTCTGGGATGCCCCTTCAAAACCATCTTGGGAGGATGAAATATACCGGAATAATTTTGTTATGCTCCTAGTGATGACATTTCAACATCCCAATGGGATAACATGTGTTAAAGTGTATCAAAGGCAGCAATATTTGGGAAATTTGATCTTGATTTTAGGCCATCTTCAAGGTTTCTTGAAGGGGCATTCTCGAGAAAGTCCATCTATAACTACAGAACGGAGTTACCAATTTCGGTCTGGTTAATTTCAAAATCTAATCGAACATGTCCGCTATTAGGCAAGATATTTGTCTTGTCATTGCTTTGGTGTTCCAGACACAGTAGCCATTCCAACGGGTATGGTTTTTATGACTCACCCGTTATCTCTAAAGTGTCCTAGAGCCCGTACTAAGACACAATGACATCTGCTTTAACCTCAAACAACTTAAACTGAAGCAGATCAATTTTAGTCGATGTGTGTAAAATTATGACAAAGTCTGATTGAGACTGTGACGGTCAATAAGATTAAATTCAAGATAACGTCTACAATGTCTTGTAGATAAAACTGTTTGATTAAATACTCTAATGTTAGAATTTGAAGAAAAAGGATATTTACTTAGAAGGATACATATCATGCAAAATCACTAGGAAATGAAAGCTTCTCTCATAATTGATGCAAATTTTCCCATAAATCATGCCTAAAAGAATCGAATTTTCTACTTATATTTATTCTATGATTCATAGCTTTCATCACAAATTGTTCAATGTTGGATCCTGTGCGAGATCATTATCATAAGCAAGTATAGACTCTATTTGTCTTTGCATGCTTCATCAGTCTTATTGATTTGTTATCGTAAATGATTTAAAACCTTTATTGACTGGCAATATCAACTTTGTTACTTCTTAGCAATTTATAATGTATATAACCAGATGTTGCGAAGTAGGAAGTATAGCTTTTAATTTTTGATTGAATCTGTTCCTGGAAATATTGCTATGAATGGTGCACAGTGGGTATGGACTTGCGGTTATTTCACACGATACCGGCACAATTTGAAAACTGCAGAAAATTTGACGGTACCAAACTTAGCTAGCGTTCACACGATACGGGCACAATTTGGAAACTGCAAGAAATTTGACAGTACCAAACTTAGCTAGCATTCACACGATGCGGGTACAATTTGAAAATGGCAGGAAATTGGAGGGTACCTAAATTTAGCTAGCGTTCACATGATACGGGCACAATTTGAAAACACTGCAGAAAATTTGATGGCAACTGACTCCATCCAATCTCCTCAACGACGAGGTTAGAATGTGAAACAAAAGATATGTATCTAGGCCTTAAGAATCAAGAAGCTTCAGTTTCATAACGTCAAGAAATGTTCCGATTTCATCGTTATCGATTGTTCACACGAGGCCGTTTTTAAATTGTGCCAATAAGAGTTCCGTTTTCAAAATTTGCCGTTTCTGAACTGTGCCGGCACTATTTTTGCAATTTCCGTGTCGTGTGAACGGGAAGCATTTGCATAAAAATTTGTGTGCCATTTTGAAATTGTGTCGGCATCATGCGAAATTGTGTCGGCATCATGTGAAAGTATCGCCCTCTTAGTCCAGGGGCAGTTTGCGAAAAAGTTTATCAGTTGTCTATCCGAAATGGATTGATTTCGGAGACTACAGGGAAACAGTCAAGTCCTATACGTATTAAAAATGACCAAGAAGCGAAATCTGGTCCAGTGAGACCGAACTATCTAACAAGACGAAGTACCCAGTTGATATTTCGGCCTTAATTAAGAAAAGCAATGCCGTGTCGGATGGACAAATGATCAACCATTTCGCAAACAGCCTCGACATTCAAATCTAGGAAAAAATAATTGTGAACAAAAATAGAAAAGTAAAATAGAATAGTAACTGAGTACCACCTTTGAATTTTTCCGAGGCTCTGGTACCCAGGGTAAGAAACGGACATCCTCCTTTACCTTTTCATTTTTCTTCTCTCCATTTATTTCTTCTTTTGAGATTTCCTATGGGTCAAAACAAGTGATATTTTCGCAGGTCTGGAGTGGTGATTTCTGTAAAGAAATCATAGCCTTACGTACTTCAATGCAACAGGACGTTTTACTTAAATTTATTGAGGTTTTCTTCATATCATTTGAATTTTTTGAGCAAATTATGTGATAAACCGGTCTTTTTCTTGAGACCAAAACTTGCTTTGAAAATCTGGTAAGAATGGTACATCGGACAATACGACAGTTATTAATTTGCCCTTTGCTGCAGTCACTTGCTTTATATTTTGCTTGGAACAAAAATTCGAACTTTATTAGAAACCGTGCTATCTCCAACCAATTTTAATTTCCCTTGAGGGTTTGAGATAGCGGTGTTCAACTGTTATGTAGAATATTCTACCTTCTGCCTGTAGAATTTTGGATTTCACTAGCTCTCTAGCGTCATATTCATACAAACGACATGCCACGTGACTTTATCAATTTGCGCTCGAAAGTCAGAGTTGGGGTAAATGAAAACACTAAAAAACATAGCGTCGCCCTGGGATTTTAAGAGTGTCTCGTTTATTTATCAACATAAATAAATTCTAAAAACTTGGAAGAGCTGTTCAAATCATTCCAAAATTTTAGCGGATAGATAGGCGAACGTCGAAAAGGAACGTTGACTTCAAAGAAGCGACGAGCAACCTACAACTGANTCTTTAGCCGGCTAACATGTAGCCGGCTTTTTTTCTTCAATCACTTTAAAGTTTTGCGAAACAAATTGAACTCCACGCAAAATCTTCAAAGAAGATGTTTTTCTATCTAAATGCAGGTTTCACCTCGATTTGGGAAACCAGCCTACACATTTTGAGAAAAAACTCGCGTTTTGCTATCAAAATCCGGTTTTTGCCTCCCATTTTAAGTAACATGTCTAAAGATAAAGACAAAAACCAGACCTTTATCTTTAGCCGGCTAATAATAATAATAATAATAATAATAATAATAATAATAATAATAATAATAATAATAATAATAATAATAATAATAATAATAATAATAATAATAATAATAATAATAATAATATAACGAATCTTTATACAGGATATACATTTCAACAAAAAATGCTGTTGTCAACATGTGTCCTGTAACAGAAAAAGAAAGGAAAACCTAAAAACCCTCTTAAAAAACCTAGCAGTAATTACAATGATTATTTACAAGTTCCAAAGATACAAGTTTCAACTAAAATGTTTCTTCAACAATTCTTCGTATTTCTTAAAGGATTCAGTTTTTCTGAGGTCAGTTGGAAGTTCATTAAATATCTTTCCACCCATAAAACGGAAGGACTTCCGAGCGTATTCTGTTTTGATGCCCGGCAACCTTATCAAACATTCGTTGTTTCTTGTTTGTGTTTTGTGCTGTTGCAACTCGAAATAGCCTTGAAAGTTCTCGTAAATATCATTGTCTAAAAAGTTACGCACAGGTTTACATGCCCTGGTGTTTTTGGCATTGACGACTGATTGAATTGCAATTGGATTTTTCAAGTTTCCATTTATTACTTTCAAACAGCGATCATGAAATGACGAGAGACTCTTTGCTTGAGTTGAAGTCAACTTGAGTTGCAGTACTCCGCAATACGTGAAGGTTGGCAGAATCATTGAATCATACACAGCCTTTGCAGAGGTCAGATCGAGGGAATCCCTTATCTTTGCCAGTAATCGTAATCTGGACGATGCACGTTTGAAGCACTTTTCAAAGTGGGTATTTAGATTCAGGGTACTATCTATTTCAATACCAAGATATTTGTACTGTTTGGTGTTCAGTATATTAGAGCGTCGGTACATTACATCAAGTGTCTCACCCTTTTTTCGCGATCCTTTTTAACTAACATTTAGCTGGATTTTTTTCTTCAACCAATTCTTTTATCTAAATGCAGATTTCGCCTCGATTTGAGAAACCAGTCTACACATTTTGAGAAGAAACTCGCGTTTTGCTATCAAAATCCGGGTTCTTGCCTTCCATTTTAAGTAACACGTCTAAAGATAAAGTCAAAGACCTGACCTGACCTTTATCTTTAGCCGGCTAACATGTAGCCGGATTTTTTTCTTCAATCACTTTAAAGTTTTGCGAAACAAATTGAACTCCACGCAAAATCTTCAAAGATGATGTTTTTTTTATCTAAATGCAGATTTCGCCTCGATTTGGGAAACCAGCCTACACATTTTGAGAAGAAACTCGCGTTTTGCTATCAAAATCCGGGTTCTTGCCTTCTATTTTAAGTAACACACCTAAAGATAAAGTCAAAGACCTGACCTTTATCTTTAGCCGGCTAACATGTAGCCGGAATTTTTTCTTCAATCACTTTAAAGTTTTGCGAAACAAATTGAACTCCACGCAAAATCTTCAAAGAAGATGTTTTTCTATCTAAATGCAGGTTTCACCTCGATTTGGGAAACCAGCCTACACATTTTGAGAAGAAACTCGTGTTTTGCTATCAAACTTTGGGTTTTTGCCTCCCATTTTA
This sequence comes from Aurelia aurita, assembly GCA_004194415.1. Classification (NCBI taxonomy): domain Eukaryota; kingdom Metazoa; phylum Cnidaria; class Scyphozoa; order Semaeostomeae; family Ulmaridae; genus Aurelia; species Aurelia aurita. Next base: position 697,940 of record REGM01000039.1, read on the forward strand.
AGTAACATGTCTAAAGATAAAGTCAATGACCTATATAATTAGCCGGCTAACATGTAGCCGGCTTTTTTTCTTCAATCACTTTAAAGTTTTGCGGAACAAATTGAGCTCCACGCAAAATTTTCAAAGATGATATTTTTTATCTAAATTCAGATGTCGCCTCGATTTGAGATACCAGCCTGCACATTTTAATTCGGGTTTTGCAATCAAAATCCATGCCCGCGAAACCCCAGTACATACACTTATTTTTTAGCAACAAACTAAAAATTTTGACCCAGTACTTACTGAAAGTTTATTAAAATTCTCATTATGTGAATACTCAAAGTTTCTTGTAAGCTTCTTTGGAGTTTAATACGCGTAATATTTTCGGCGTTTACATCCTGTACCATCGCGAACATTCCACGAAGATGTTTTATGAAGCCTTTCGAATGTCTAGACATTACTCAAGTACTGTACGCTCCGAGTAATAAAACATAAGCAACAATTGAAAATAAAGTTCATTTCATTTTTTAATTTTTATTTATTTAAACAGGGTAAAGTTATCAAATATATACATTGTTTTCCAAACTGCCCTGTGGAAAGAAAANGACATCCAATGTGAAACCGGCTTAAGTATTTATTCGTAAAAGGTCTTTATATTTAGCATTTTCTATCTGTATTAGTTGTAGTGTGGTATGGTAAAGTAGTTTACATTAGTTGTATTTTAAGTTTATGTTTAATCCCAGGGGGTAGACATGATAATTTGCTCCTCCTGGCACCGTTCTTGCAGTGTAGTATAGTAGATCGTAGGTAGTGTCTTAAGTAATTTGTTGTTGTAAGCTTTTATATTGAATGTATAAAAAAAAAAAAAAAAAAAAAAGCCTATAGTATGCTAGCTACTCATCAGATTCCTCATCGGATTGCAGGACTTAAAGAACGCTAATCAATCAACATCCTTTGCGCGCTTCTCTTGTTGCCTTTCGACTGCGGTGGTCATTTTCATATGACAACATTATCTGCAAAGCGCGACTGCAAAGGATGCTGGTTGACCGGCGTTCTTTAAAAAAACAATTCAATTATTTACAATGACATTATTCAAGCATTTTCTTTTTTACATGCTTACCTATCATTTTATTCTTTCATTTGCGCCACATCGATTCCCTTACATGGTAGAATGGTAGATACTTGAGAAACGTGGTTGCAGGTACGGCATCGTGGATGATTGCAAGATAAGTGCCAGGGTGGTCTTCTCGTCTGTTTAATTTGGAACGCACTAAAACGTCTCTCAAGTTTAAATCACAGCGAAATGCCATCAAAGGAGGTTTTGCAAAAATGAAGTTTGTGTCCTTATTCGTTTGCAGGATGTCGAAATTCTTGTAAACAATCCTTTTAATAGGCATTGACAACGGATGATACGTGAGCGTCAGTGGAATCCTGTCTTCGCTGGTTTTGTTCGATTTGGCTTGTAATGATTGCTGCCGTGAAATCCTTGCTATCCGTTCGAGTGAGTCGTCGATGATGTTTTGTGGATAACCACTATCCAGGAAGAATTTACACATTTTATTGGCTTTATCTGCGAAGTCAATCATTGATTTTAATCTTTCGGATCTGCCCTTGTTTCATCCTACGCTCAACTCAGGGAACTATAGACTATAGCTTCCTGGATCTACTAATCTTACTTCACTTGATAAGGAATCTGACGAGTAGCTAGCAAACTACATGCTTGCAAACCGTCTAACCATTTTTGACTCACCTGGTACATTTTGGCACACCTCGATACATCATTATGGGACATCCGGTATACCTAAAGTACTCCAAACATTTATGGAAACCAAAAATATTTTTGGCCATAGAACTGCCATTTTATTGCAAAATACTGCAAACAAGTTATCATTCAAAAGAACCTATCAAGTGCAACTTGCATCTTGCAAGGGTTATGAATTTTTGGTGACTTAAGGGGGGGGGGGGCTTAGTCCGTTTGGGAATTTTAGAAAGTTCTTGTTTCATTAAGTTTTCACCACTCATATACATCATCCAAAAGTGAAGGTCTTTGTAAATAATAATATAAACTTAGATTTTGCACAGATTAACTTGTTTAACCGTTGCATGTCATAGGTTACAATATGGCCACTATACAATAGTATTAAAAGTTGACAGTGAGAACTTCGACAAGGCTCCATTCTAGAGCTCACAGTTTCAGAAGGAAATTGTTTACGCTGTTGAATTGTGTCGTTGGTAACTCACTGACAATAAATCCTTTCCCACCAAGGATGCACACTTGCAGTGGGCAGAAAGCTATATTTTTCTGGGGTGCAAAGACTTGGAATAAATTGCCTTTAAATGTCAAACTAGCACCCTCCCTTAGCATTTTTAAAAGTTGGCTGAAGAGCAATTTGCCCTTCTCAGCCTAGTTCTAATTGCTTTTGGAATTTTTATATTGTAAACATAAGCTTATTTTTTAATCATTTCTTCTTAGTTATTATTTTAAAGTTTGACACGGCCCCCTATAAAGCAGTCCTCTCGACTGATGGGGCTACCTTATAGAAATAATGAAAAACGAAACAAAAAAATGGATGGTGCGTAGTTTATCAATCTTGTTATAAAAATTAACGTTGTTTGTTTTTGATGAAAAAAAGGGCTTTGGCTACAATTTCTTGTAGTTGCTTGAGAATAAAACGAAGGAAAATTTGATGTCACGGCAACAGTATATTTTAGTTTTATGTCAAGAATTTTGTTGATAGTTAAAAGATAAGAGAAGGTTATTTTCCAAATGCTATATGCTCGTCAATATTCAAACAAAAAGGATAACGTTGTAGCAAATGCAATTACAATGCAGCTGATCATTCGTTTTAAAATACTTTCTTTACTTCGGCACTCCTTGATTTCGCTTTCTTAAACACCGCTATTCTCTCTCACTAGAGACCATTTAATCATTATGGAGTGATCCAGTGTGCTATGCAGTCCGTGATTGTGAGGGTAGATAAATTCTTGCATTATATAGTATGCCCTCGCTATTCCAGAGAGCAGTGCACGTAGCTTCATAATTGCGTCATCATCAGGCTTGGATGATCCTAGACTGACAACTTGATTCCTGGTACTCGTTCAATGTTTTTAATCTGATGTTTTTATTTTCTCTCGTACAAGGACTCGCGACCAAACTGATTCTAAAAAGAGACTAAAATCTGAAGAAAAATCGAACTTTTTGAAGGTGGAGAATTACCTCATGTACAATTAGCACGAAAAGAGTCCACGAAATGGAACGGAACGCTCCAAAAAAGTGCTCACAAGAGAAGTAAATCGTTCCGTTCCGTTCCGTTCCGTTCCGTTCCGTTCCGTTCCGTTCCGTTCCGTTCCGTTCCGTTCCGTTCCGTTCCGTTCCGTTCCGTTCCGTTCCGTTCCGTTCCGTTCCGTTCCGTTCCGTTCCGTTCCGTTCCGTTCCGTTTTACGGCTACAAAAATTCTTTTGTTTTTTGGAACAGATCCATATCGTTCCGTTCTGGTCCGTTCCGTTCTGTTCTCGTGTGAACATATATCGTTAGGTGGTCATCAGGGAGCTTTTTACCAGCATGCTTTGCGCGGCCGCCATCTTTAGCGTTATTGTCTATTCATCTCGCGCCAGCAATGCAAAAATTCAGAAATATTCAAAACTTCGAACATTTCTGCAATTTTTCTGCTGCATATTTTGCCGGTGCGTCTTAGCCGGTTCGAAGTATCTTCCCGCACTAATAATCCAATGATTTGTAAAATTGCATTGCCATCCCTCCCAAACCAAAAATTTCTCATGCAGCAGAAGTTTTATTGAATTCAATATTTTTGCAAGATGAATCCCCCGTTTTTAATAATTCAGGTGTCTTCTAACGCAAGCAATTATGCAAATGAGGTCTGCACCTACTTTTGAGTTGATGCAGATATGCAATGAAGGGGATCGATCATTACCGGTGAACACGAGTTCTAAAAGAGTAATTAACGGGCGGCCGGTCACACCTCAAGCACCTAAAAACGCTACTAGACTCTGCATGTATCCTAGAAAACAATCAAACTTACCATCAAAGTCAACAGCGTAACAACATCACAATAACAATAAAACAAGCAAGAAGAAGCAAAATTAGTGATATTTTGTTGTTTTTAATAAGAGAGCCGGCGGGCATTCGAGAAAAGTGATCAAATTTTCTTTTCTGAGAGATGCAAATTTATGGATTCTATAAATAGTTGTTCCGGACCTAATATTGACATTTGAAATAATCTAAAGTTGAGTTCTTTGATCTTCTGAATTTTGTTGACACAAGAGCGATAAGAAGAGGAACACTATAAATTAGACTCTGGCAGATCATTGCAGTTGAGTTTCTCGGTGCTTACAAGCCGGATCGACTGGAGAGCTAACTTCTGGAGAGATCTGGTGAGTTGTACTTTTTAGACATTGTCATTTCATTTTACTTTCTTGTTACTTACTTGTCTTAGAAATTTCAAAATGGCTAGTGTCAATGGCTATTACTTCTTTCTTGGACTGAATGGCATGAAAGAAACTTAAGCTAGTTTGCAATAATTCTACCTACCTTTGGACTTTTCTGATATCTTCAATATTTTCAGAATTAGAGGGTGTTTCTTTCTCCTTAAAGAATTTTAATTAAAGAGTTTCGAAAAAATTAAAGCCATCGTTCTTTCTAAACTTTTTGAGGAAACATGGAAAGAATTTTCAAGAACAACATACTTTACGAATGTCTACAATATTGTATCAAGCGCAAATCTTTCACCCTTCTGGTTTACGAGTTTGAAATTTAATGACGTCACATCCTCAAACGAGTTGAAATATGAAATACGCTGTAATTTCGAAAATATTCAAGATTTCTCTAAAGTCCAACCGTAGAATTATAAGCAAAGTGGCTAAAAGTTTCCTTCAAGCCCAAGCCATTCAATTCAAAGAAAGATGAAATAGGTATTTACACTAGCCCTTTTAAGGATTGAACGCTTATGTTGAAATGTTTAGCCTTGTCTAATCCACGTTTTTGGTAAGAAAAGTGGTTGGTACTTGGTAATAGAAATTTCTTGATTTTCTTGTTGTAATCATGTTCATCTTCATAGAATACCTACTAAAAACCGTATTTCTAAGAAGTAACTTCTTCGTCTTTCTTTTTCGTATCCACACTAAAGAGTTGCTTCTTGGATTCTAACTTGTTTTCGTAATGTTTAGCTTTTTGAAATATTCACAAAAACCATATTTTTAAGAACTAACAATTTCATACACTGGGAGAGACGAATAAATGTATCACCAGCGTTTGAAAAAAATCAAATCGCAAAGCTATGCAATTAATATCTATTCATCAAATTTTTAATGTTTCGTCTCAATCAGGATTCAACTTAAATTTAACATTGTTCGAATTGTTTTGGATGCTTTAAAGACCCTGTGCTCCCCAAGATCCTTCACGGTCTCACAGTGAATTTCATGCTGTCTAGAAGTCGTTTTTGCCTAGAAATCGTGAAACTGTATTGTCTTTTCAATCTTCAAATGAACGTTGTTATACCATCGCTTTTGAATTGAAACAACAGACATTACTGAAAATATTTTGAAGTATAAGGAAGCTTTTGTCCCCTGCAGCTATCTATGTTGCCACTATTGTGTGTTCAAAAATAGGTTGTCGCGCAGAGGATCATGGGAGCACAGGGTCTTTAATTCTATCGAAAGGTTGTTATCACCATCAGCCAAAAATTACTCTTTTTGAATTGCTTAAAAGCAGTTAAAGATGTGCTATTCAGTCTGATACAGATTTTTGACAAAAAAATCTCTTTTCTCCCTAGCATTAATTAGAGGGAATATTTACATTTGATCAGTTTCCTTGTCCGTATGTCAAAAGTATTCTTTTATTATTCTAACAGAGTACAGAAAAATTCTAAACTTTCCCCCACAATTCCAATTCGTTATTTAAACCTTCCTCATTTTATCAAGTCAAAATAACCAAATTTTTCGAACTCCTCGCGTTGTTTATAACTCTAGAATTTATTAACCGGTTGCTGTTGGCAAGATAACCCAACAATTGTCGAGGTTTCTTACAAAAACTACTAAACCCTCCTCAAATATGACATTAACAAGCAAAACCTTCCTCCGGCTCACAGCCGTAGAGAAATGACTTTTTCTGGACTCTGCATTCTAATAGTTGGAACTGGAAATCAAATTAAATAGAGCCACCCAAGTCTATTTCTAAGCCAAAGACCAGTGAAGCCAAATTTGAAAAATTTTCTCTGCATCGTAAATTATAACAAAATTCCCAAAGTCAAGTCAAATTCAGGTAATGAAGTTGGTGATTTTTTGATTGATTTTTCAAACAGTGGATTCGTTTTTTTACTTATCAGATAGATTACGTCCATACTAAGATAGCTTTTCTCGACTTCTTACTTGCCTTAGAAATGTTCAACACATACATATAGTGAGTCCAAAATATTATAAGCATTTGCCAGAATATACAGTCAAGAAAAATACTGCGGTTCATTTTATAGCAGAAAGGCTAACTTAGCTGTGGAAATTATACTAGAATCGGTCATGTCGTCCTGGAGTTATTGGCAATGTTGCTAGGAAGCTGTTTTTTATAGGAATTCTAAATCCCGTGTCTTCAGTGGCTTCAACTTAATTTTGAGGCGTCACTCTATTTGGCTCTAGCAAAAGTAATTTGCAAACTGCTACTATCCTCGATCTTAGCTCGAAGCATTTATTTTGTGTCTAGCATTGACCTGCAGGAAAAGTTTAACTTCGAAAGTTCTCGTGTGCCTAGTGAGATCTATTTCGAGCACAAAACGCATTCTTCTTCTAACTATCAAAGGTACTGCCAAAAACTACAGGTGATTCAAAAAAGGTATTCATACAGACGGCATGTCACGTGACTTAACCAATTCGCGCTCGAAAATCCGAGTTGGGGTAAATGAAGCCATTACAAAGAATAGCGTCGCACTGGGATTAGAGTTTGTCTTCTATACTTATCACAATAAGTAAATTAAAAAAGCTAGGAAGCTGTTCAAATCATTCAAAAACTTTCGCAGATACATAGGCGAATGTCTAAAAGAAAGGTTGACTTTGAAGAAGCAGTGAGCAACTTACAGCCGACGGTGTTTGTGGTGCTGAATACGAAATTATCGTCGCAAAGGCAAGTTTCTCACAGCTTTCTTGGCCGAAATATTTGGTTTGCTTTTAAAAACAGCATGTCATGTCCGTGCAATTATTTCAAAGGTTTAGGTCTGACTGACAATTGCTTCCTATCCTTCCCTACTCACTATCGCGAGGTAGAATAGAGGAGCAAGCCATTTTGTGCAAGTTTTTGCAAATTTCCTATAGAAACGTATAGAAATTTTCTGAAGATTTACCCCAAAACAAGATAGCGTCCTGCTTTCAACATCATCAAATTTCAAAGTACTATAAATCATTTTATGAATGAAGGGCTAACTTAGCTGATAAAATGTTTGAATCAAAAAAGAAACCCGTGTGTATGACCTGTGAATTGATTGTGCTGATCAAAATTCTAATGTCTTGCTGAAACGATAGATTCAACATCTATACCCTTTTCAATGATTTTGCTCAATTCCTGTGCTCGCAAAAAAAGAAGATTTTCTTCAAGATGTCTGTGTCAAAGAAACGCAAAATTGCCCAAAAAATCCTTCATCAAACAAAGCTGTCTTGCTCATTGAGATAAGGAATATTATAACACGTGACTATTATTATATCATAATAGTAAGGAATATTATATTATATATCAGATAAAGGAACTTAATCGTCCTTACAACTATCAAGGGAACTTCTTTCCTAAATCAAGATTCTTTGTAACTTTCTTAATTCTCAAGGCAGTGGTCAAATGGCATGACTTGTTCTTGATGAACAAGACAGCTTTTATTTGATCAAGAGTTTTTGAAAAATTTTGGGTTTCTTTGAGACTGAAATTTGCAAGCAAAGAAATTGAGCAAAAGCAACGACCTCGAGATGTCTGTGCTAAATCTATTCTTTTCTCTTTTAGCCACACACAAAAATTTAATCAACACAATCAAATTGCAGGTTTTGAATTTATTGTCTATTGAACACTTGGAGCTCTTTTGTTACACTAATTTTATTCAAAATCTAATTTGAATTTTGAATTATTGAATTTATTGAATCATCTAATTTTGATAAAGTGCACTTATTTCTAAGGTAGATGAAACCCTTTGCGAAGTGGTTGACAAGTTGCCCCTCCCACACGGAATTGTTTTTCATATTCAAGTCCAAAATATCAACTGGGTAGTTAGCCTTGTTTGACAGTTAGGTCTGACCGGACCTGGTTCAATTTCTTTACTAATTGCATATAAAACCTAACTGTTTTCATATAATTTAAGTTATCAATCTGTGTCAGACGGACAATTGATATCCCCAGATATATCGGACGAATCAGAAAAAGCCTGGGATGTTTAGCAAGCTATATTTTGGCGAAAAACAACTCAAATTGTGCTAGCTAAAGTTTTATATTGCAGAAGAAAAATTGAATCAGTTATAAAAATTTAGTGCGTAAAAGTCGGTCATTTCTTTCAATATTTATTTGCGATTTTGTGATATAGCCATTTTGGTGAGAATGTATCGTTTTTATAAGAACTTTTTGCTTCCGAACAATGACAATAAAATGAATTGTTCCCGAGGGATACAACATAATTAACACTAGTTGTTCCTTTTGTGCCACAACACAATGCATGCCTTGTTTTAATTTTTGGTATAGGGGAGCAGTATGTTTGTCATGGTTTAGAAGTTCACAAGTGCATAAATAAGAATCTTATTTAAAGACAAACTTTTGGAATCTTGTGGAACTTGATTTTACTAAAATCGCTCGTAATTATGGAACGTAAAGACCGATTTCGACCAGATACATTTTGATCTATGAATTAGCCTTTTTCCTGTGGAATGAATTTTTAAAGAAAACGAAACGAAATTGCGAAGTAAACTGCATCAATAAATATTGGCAAACACCCCATTTTTTTCTGACTCACCCGGTATTTTTTACTCACCCAGTAAAGTTTCATTAGAATCTAAAAGTTTCTACACCGGGGGTCACTTCCATATATACTGATACGGGATGTGCCATTTTTTGGGGTCTGTTTTTTCAGGCAAAAAATGAATTTTAGGGTGCCATCTTTTTGTAAGATCATAAATGGCTATAAATTTTGGGGTATCATTTTTGGAAATATCATATATTTTTGGGTATCATCGTTAACAATAACTTTTACGGTATTTAATTTTGATCTAAGATATTAATTTTGGTACCAATTTCTAATATCAATTAAATTTTAGGGTATGCATTTTGTATTTCCTATAAATTTTAGGGCATGGTTTTTGAAAAATCTATAAATTTTAGGGTGTAATTTGCCTATTGAAGTGACCACTGGGGTTTCTACAGCGAATTCATCCATTTCAAACCAAACTCTACAAATGTCATGATCTTCCTCACAACTGAATAACATAATTCAAATATTGAATCTAATCGTCTATTGTGACAAGATCAATAACATTTTGCTTCATTATAAAACTTCTGGAAAAACAAGAGAGTTTGGAATTAAGTGTGCACAGCAGATGAAGTTTCTCAACCACACACCCGAAAAGTCACTTTAATTGATACCGTCTCTTCATCACAATTAATTAAAACACTGACTTAATTACTAGAGATTCATCAAGTGTAAGAATTTATGCACATACAGGGTGTATAAGCATAGGCATCCAATCATAAAAAAGGCCGCAAGGATATTTTTCATCATCCTCTTGATTTGAAAGCTTGAAAAGAACTTCAGCTATTGCTATTATTGTTCATTGGCAATTTTAGATGTCTTGGTTATTTTCGAGATTGCAGCGTTTTCTTTTTATTTGAAAAATTCATAGCAACTTTAGCAAGATATTTAAATCATCGTAAATCCTAAATTAATATAGGAAAAACGGTACAATCTTCAAGAAGACCATAGTATATGAAGGTCTACAATATGGTGGAAAGCAGGCATCTGTAGCTTATCTGGTTTACGATTTAGCCAATTGATGACGTTACAACCGCAAAACTGATTGAAACACAAAAAAGCTGTAATTCTGAAAATAATCAAGCTATCAAAAAGTGCCAATGAACAACAATATCAAAGTAAATGAATAAAAAAGGCTACTGGACGAAAAACATGAAGTTCTCATAAATGCAAGGTCTGACATAAGCGAGATAGTGATTTTCTAGAAGCCCGACTCGTTTGCTTTCAGTTGATGTATAATTTTTGTAACATAGGTCGGTAGGAAATTTGCAAGCAAATGAAAAGTAAGCATATGTCAAAATGATGTGGCGCTTCTTTTCAACATTGCTCTAATTGTATGCTTGTAGGAAGAATGAACTAACATAACAAGTCTTTTTTTAATAATTTTGATTCTGTAATCAACACAAGTAGCTTTCACAGTTGCCACCATAATAAGATTTTCATGCGACCACCTATCAAATTCATTTGGTCCTTGACACATATGAACAAAAAGAAAATTTAAAGATCGGCAACATAATCAAATTTTGTTGATTTTCCAAAAGGTGCAAGTTTTTTCTGACTCACCCTGTATCTGCATATCGGGTGAGTAAAAAAATATCCAGGCGTTTGAAAGCCTGTAGTTCTCAAACCTTTTTTCAGATTCTTATAAACTGATAATACCTATGTAGCTAACATATCAACTTAGATAAACGAAATTAGTTTGTGAAAATTGGTCATATCGTTCCCAAATTACGATTGTTTTTATAAAAATGCTTCATCTCAAAATTCTTCAAAACAGGCCTAAAATACTTGATCAAATTTGCTAGCAATCCAGCCTTAAGATAATAGAAATAAACAAAAAAGGTTGAATGATATAGCTAGTCCCAATTGTATACGATTATGCAGCAGCCTCTTTATATACTTAGTAAACGTTTGAGTGACAAGATAGACCAATATAATTGGATTAGGATGGCAACGAGGCTAGCAAATTTGATCAAGGATTGGATCAAGGTTTTTAGGCCTGTTTTGAAGGCTTTCGAGATTAAGCATTTTTTTAAAATTGCTTTTTTTTTATATCAAGTAAAACTAAAACTAACCATACAATACAATACATTTCATGTCCCATCCACAGTGGGAAAAGACACGCAGTCACCTGGTCCCCACTGTAGATGGGACTATGACTATTAAAATTGCTTGTAATATGAGAACGACATGATCAATTTTGAGAAACTAAATTTTCTTATCTAAGTTGATATGTTAGCCACACGAGAATTATTAATTTATAAGAATCTGAAATTTTGTTGCGAGCTACAGGCTTTCAAACTTCTATAAATTTTTGTGACTCATCCGATAGAACATACTGGGACTAGGAAATGCAACAGTTGATTGCAGCTGCATAGAAAGTTACGGTGAAAACAAAAACTTAAAGATTTGATCCATGTAGCGATAAAAACACGTCAGTTGGATAATCTGTTCCCAATCTAATTTGATTAATCAGCTAGCGATAGTGAAAGACAGAGTTAGTGGTTGATTAAGTTAGTTAACAAGTTATTCTGACAAATTAGTCTCCAGACTACGTTTTGCGTTGCATTTTAATAGGTCAATGAGAGATCATAACAAGCTGAATCAGCTGCAACTTCACAGATATTAAACATTATCATGCAACTTGAGAGAGATATAACATTCCTTTCAAAACGGGGGCCCAGTACACTGACGTCGAAATTTCGGAGACAGAAAGCACAGGATCCAAATCTTTAAAAACTGTGGTTTACTTATTTCTTCGGACTAAATAGTTTGAAAGAAACATTAGCTGCTTTGCTATAATTCTACTGTAAATTTTTTGATATCTTGATTGCTTTCAAAATAAAGCGTTTTTTTTTTCTTCTTTTTTCGAAGACAGTTCAAAATTTAGCACCTCATAAGTTTAATTTCTGCGCCTAAATAGAGATCAATGTGTAGCAATAACAACAAAAATAGACAATAACGCTAAATATGGTGGCTCCAAAGACTCTGTTGTGCTTTGCTGCAAAGCATGCTGGTAAAAAGCTCCCTGACGACCACCTAACGACGTAAAAATTTCGGTCTGCCGTTTCAACTAGCCAGCTTGAATTCGAATCGACCTTGAATTCGAATGCAACATGGTTTGAAAGGAAACCTTTCCAAAGCAGAAAAAGTAACATTGAAGATTCGCGTTCGAATTACAACATTGTCCTATTTGTTTACATTGATTACTTGTTTCGAACTTCACCACAGCTAGCTAGTCGAAACGGCAGACCAGAATTTTTATGTTGTTAGGTGGTCGCCAGGGAGCTTTTTACCAGCATGATTTGCGCGGCCGCCATCTTTAGAATTATTGTCTATTATCAGGCAAGTTTGTCAGCAAAGTTTGGCAAGTGTCGTATGACAATGTCTGCTAATGACGGACATATAGCGACCTATTTAAATAAAGAACAAACGATGGCATGGCCACTAACAATTTATTGTCATATAGACCATTCTGATGTCGAAGGCAAAGGTGCTTAATGCTATGCATCATGGGATCGTGTGGGGACTTGTTTAAATGCGAAAACACTAGACTCATTCCAGATGTCTCTTGCTTTGCTCCCCGAATTGATTTGTCTCTACAACAGACCTCATCTGAAGCGATAACAGCAACAACAACGAGTGAAAGTTAGAGGGAGTTATGTAATGAAGCTACGAAAACAATAGCTTCGACAACTTCAAAATCGGCCCCATGCGATCCCAAGAGGCAACGTGAACAGCACCTTCACATTCGACTGCGGAATGGTCTGACTGCGCAATGGTATATAGACCATTCCGCAGTCGAATGCGAAAGCACTGTTCGCGTTGCATCTTGGGATCACACGGGGGTTTCGAAATCAGATTCGAATTCTAATTCGAAACTCCCATGCGATACCGAGATGCAAAGCGAACAGCGCCTTTGCACAAGGGAAGATCAAATACAATAGCCTATAGTTGGACTGTCCACAGCCCTTACATAAATAATCCTATGAGTCATTCTCAAATATAGATCTGATACAAAAAGCACGTGAATTTAGGGTGATTTTGTTGCAAAGGATGACCTAGACTGGCTGAAGTTTGTAGTGAAAATATCACTTCCCTTTAAGCGTAGGCGACCTTTTCCCAGCACTTGCAATTGATTATTTGTCAAAGGGATTTTTGTAACCTTGTTGTAATGAAAAGCTAGCAGCAAATATTACATTTACAGCTGTTGATCAGGGAAAGTTTTCCCACTTTGCCCTATTTAAATGCTCTTTTTTTATATTTTAATCACACACCACATGCATGACTGTACGATGTATAGCTGATTCAGTTAAGGAATCCTTCGACAGAAAGTAAGCTCTTTTTAATTTTCGGTAATTTTTTGCAGATACTAAGCGATACTTATTTTCTAAAATAATTTAACACAGAATTTTTTAAGCTGAGAATGATTTTGACAACCTGAATTTTCTTATCTAATAACACATGTCAGCTAAACAAATATTATGATTTTATAGCAATCTAATGCATAGTTTGAAACCTACAGTCTGGTACGTTAATGTTTGAAATTTCAATTGCTACATTAATGCTTGAAAAAGCCATGTACTATTTTACATATTAAGATTTAGATTTGAGTAAACTCGTATTATTTTGCTAGAATCGCAGTGACAAATAGCAAGGCTATTCAAACAGGCGACATGTCACGTGACTTTGTCAATTCGCTCTCGAAAATCAGACTTGGGGTAGGGTAAATGAAGCCATCACAAAACATAGCGTTGCACTGGGATGTTGAGAGTGTCTCGTTTATTTATCGAAATAAATCGATCTTAAAAGCTTGAAAGCTCTTCAAATCATGTGAAAACTTTTGCGGGTAGATAAATGAACGTCGAAAAGGAGGGGTGACTTCAAAGAAGCGACGAGCAACTTACAACTGATGGAGTTTATGGCGCTGTTTACAAAACTATCGTCACGCCACAAGTTTCCCACAGAGAAATAAATCGATTTTAAAAGCTTGAAAGCTCTCCAAATCATGTGGAAACTTTCGCGGGTAGATTAATGAACGTCGAAAAGGAAGGTTGACTTCAAAGAAGCGATGAGCAACTTACAACTGATGGAGTTTGTGGCTCGCTTTCAAGAACAGCTTATTTGTGCAAATATTTCATTGATTTAGATCTGACTGACAATTGCTACCTACATCATTTCCCTACTCACTATCGCGAGGTAGAATATAGGAGCGATTTTGTGCCACTTTTTGTAAATTTCCCACAGAAACCTAAATCAAGATCGCGTCGTGTTTTCAACGCTGCTGTGACGTCATGCCGTCTGGATGAATTCATTTTCCTAGAAATATTTGCAGATAACAAGCGATAGTTTATATTTCTAAAATAATTTGCAGATATTTACTAATTTTTTAAAGTTTAAGTATGATTCTTTAGCAAATCAAAACCATATTTTGCTAAATATGTTCCAGAATCATTTTGCAGACGGTAAGGTTTACTTTGTTTTTAGAATAAGTTTACTTCTAGCATTATACTCCTAGAATCATTCGTAGATACCAACCAATTCTTTATATTTCTGCCGGATTTATTAGAAAACACGGGCCACTCTTAACCTCCTTGTGTAGTCGCGTCCCGGTGAGTGCATATGATATAACTTTTTATCTAGCAGGAGTTTCCATAGTCTCTCTGAGAAAGGGGTGAATTCTCTATGATTATCTAGGACCTAGAGTGAGAAAAAGGGGTCTTTTTTGTGAACCTTGTTAGAGTAAACTAAAATAGGGTATATATTCTGTTCAAGCATTTTCAGTCAGAAAATTGTATTTCTCATAATATGAAGATTAAAAAGCTTTTATATCTTGTGATTTGAATGTAAAATGTTTTGTGTTGTGTCTACCAGAGGAAACAAAGATATATACATCACTTTAGATTTAGATGAACCAGTGTTTTTAAGAAAAGGGGTCCTATTACCAACAATACTCAGAGATAAGGGTCTGTTTGGTGTTTCAGAGAAAAGGGCAAACTTGTTAATCTTCGGACAAGCATGCCAGTGCTTTTGGTACCCAATTTCACCCACCGGGTGTCGCATAGAAACTTTAGTATTTAAAAATTAGCCTTTTTGTAATCTATGGTCTTAAACTAAGTTATATACCTTTTCTGATCAGTTTCTTGCTTTGCAATCAAAGATATTCCAAACAACCCTAGCATTTCTTCTAAAGCAAATGACGGGTGAATTTGATTTTTTAATTATCTCATTTTCTAAAATTTTTTATAGAAAATACCAATGTTTCACTTTGTTCTAATTTTTCAAGAAAATTCAGGTTTTTAATCGGCAAAAATACATTCTTCATCTCTTTTAAACTCATTTTTAAAAGCATTTTAAGGTAAAAAACATTCCTGAAAGTATGTTGATTGAAAAAAAAGATCCATAGACACACTGACGGACATGTTTTAGTCAAAATAATGTTGTAGAAATGTCTTTTCGATATGAACTGTCTGATGTCATTCTTGACGCACTTTAATCCTTTTTAGCTTTTTGAATATTTGTAGGCTTGGTAGGCCATCTGTCATCGTCTTGTAAGAGAATTCAACAATAATTCTTAATAGATCAACACGCTAAATACTAAATAGGGACAGGCTCATAGGAAGGGGGTGGCAGGGGGGCTCGTGCCCCCCAATAACTTTGAAAACAATGGTGCTACGTCACAAGTAGATGTATTGTTCTCTATTGTTTTGAGAACAAAATGCCCTCCCCCCCAATCTGCAGCTGCTTCCTACGACCCTGAATAGGGATAATGAATCACAAAGTAAGAAAACATGCTGGATTATTTACAGGGAGTGGTGGGTGGGTTTGCTCTCGAGTTTGCTGTGCTGGAAAGGGTACTGGCTCTGGTTGATGCTCGATTGCTTCTCTTTTGCTTTGTCATTTTGCTAGCTTGGCGAAATTCGATTGAGCAGATCTTCCTTGCGATTTTCTCTTAGGGCCATGCTCGTGTTGTGGCGTATTTTTTAGCACATGGCATATTGTGATTGCGTTGCTTTTCCCGCTACTTTGAGTGACTGGAGCGAAATCATAACCTTAGAAACAAGAAAACTTGCTAAGTTTGTTGATACTATTTGCTGTTGTCAGGTTACTGGGTGCAATATTAACACGTTACTCAAAGAGGAGATTGTGGGATCTTGCTTTCGATTTTGGAGATTTCAGCGCAATCCGCAGCAGAGATAAATTCAATCCTTATGTGTGAGAAAATCAGAGCGCATTGAATTTGACATAATATACGGTCGGATCCTTTGCATAGTAGAAAACAACAACAAATTAGCCCACTCGCAGAATTAATTGTATTCATGTTACACATGAAATTTATTTACGATCTTTTGGATCGTTGTGAACGATCCCAGCGATCCCAGCGATCTCAATGAAATGAAAAGAAATCGATCGCTAGAATCGTTCGTGCATGTTTCCATAAAATAGCTGAGATCGCTGGAGTCGTTCACAACGATCCAAACCATCATAACGATTATATGGAAACCAGGCTTTAGTAGATTTGATCAAGGATTTTAGGCCTTTTTGAGGGATCTTGAGCTAAAACATTTTATGAAATCGCCTGCAACTAGAGAACCATAAGACTAATTTTGACAAACTAAATTTCAGTATCTAAGTCGACATGTTAGCTACATAAATATCATAAGTTCTTTTTAAAGGGAGTACAAAGACCAGCATGCTTTGCGCACAGTCAGCGACTTGCTCTGCACAGCTTCCAGAATAACTGACTGTACGAAATTCACAAAAACAAAAACAAAGGATGGCAAAGGCTGCTGGTCTTTGTACTCCCTTTAATTCAACGAGTAATAAAAAAGCTACATGCTTTCAAACGTAAACAAAGACTCATCCGGTAGCATTCATCCAGACGGCATGACGTCACAGCATCGTTGAAACACGACGCCATCTTGTTTTGCGGTAAATCTTAAGAAGATTTCTATGGGGAATTTGCAAAAAGTTGCATAAAATTGCTCTTATATTCTACCTCGCGATAGTGAGAAAGGAAAGGATTGGTAACAATTGTCAGTCAGGCCTAAACAAATGAGATAATTGCACGACCAAGCTGTTCATGAAAGCAAACCATAAATTTAGTCCAAGAAAGCTGTGAAAAACTTGCCTTTGAGATTATAATTTCGTAAATAGCACCACAAACTCCATCAGTTGTAAGTTGCTCGTCGCTTCTTTGAAGTCAACGTTCCTTTTCAACGTTCGCCTATCAATCCGCTAAACCGCTAAAGTTTTGGAATTATTTGAACAGCTTCCAAGCCTTTTGAATTTATTTATTTCGATAAATAAATGAGACACTCTCAAAATCCCAGTGCGACGCTATGTTTTGTAATGGCTTTGGCTTCATTTACCCCAACCCCAACTCTGATTTTCGAGCTCGAATTGATAAAGGAACGCGCCATTTCGTCTGTATGAATTCATTCTCATATTCATATTATGTTTCTAGGATATATATTATTTCATCTTTGGGATCATTTATTTTAAGGAAAGGAATAAAGTCAGGATTATATTCCATAAGGAAGTAAGCAGTATAGTCTCTCCAGCCTGGTTTCCATGTAGCCGTTACGATCGTTTGGATCGTTGTGAACGACTCCAACGATCCCAGCAATCTCAATGAAATAAAAAGAAATCGATCGCTGCTA
The DNA here is from genome assembly GCA_004194415.1 of Aurelia aurita. Lineage (NCBI taxonomy): Eukaryota > Metazoa > Cnidaria > Scyphozoa > Semaeostomeae > Ulmaridae > Aurelia > Aurelia aurita. The sequence goes on from REGM01000039.1 coordinate 715,575, forward strand.
GAATCGTTCGTGCATGTTTCCATAAGATCGCTAGGATCGATGGAGTGCGCTGGAGTCGTTCACAACGATCCAAACGACCGTATCGATTATATGGAAACCAGGCTTAAAGTCTTGTTGCGAAGATGCACATGCGCGTGAGTTCTATATTTCAGTTGAATCGAGATTGGCAAGAACTTAATTTGAAACAATAGTCAATTTAATGGGCGAAAGTTAATGAACAACAACTAATTATGATTTAATGTTTCCTCTTGAGTAGCCCCTGTTGTTTTGAATACAAATTCCTTTCAAAAGCTAAGGAAATGAGCGTTATAATAATAATAAAACCATATTTATACAGGTTATCAACCAAGTTGCTATCAACCAAGGATCTGTGAACCTAACGTATCTACAATATATAATTTACAGTGATATATTTAAAAGTTATTATATAACGATAGAGTTAAAAGAAAAACAGTTAAAAGTAAAATTCAAAATCTCTGCAATCACTCTTGAGCTTGACTACTGATGTTGCAATTTTCACTTTGTTTGGAATCTTACTTTTTATGATAAAAATTTCTTAGCCCTTCTCAGGGCCTGTTTATATGAGGAAAAACACCTCTCCTGCCAGGCGAGGTAAGTTTCAGCCACTGTTCATATGGGATTTTTCACCTCATCTGTCAGCCCCGTGGACGAGAGGCAAGATGGATTACTGTACCGCCTCTATAAAATCAGAACGACATAACCAATAAGAATCAACGAATAAACCAACTCACCAGCAACTCATCGGTGGTGTTTCGTTTCTATGAAGAAGTTCCACCTCAGCAAGATGAGATTTCACATCTGGTGAGGTGGGATCTCACTATACCGGTGGTGTTGCGTTCGTCATATAAAGGCGAAATGGAAAATACAAAGGATTCTATGGGAAGGTGGAACCTCACCTGTCAGCCCCGGGTCTGGCAGGTGAGGTGTTTTTCCTTATATATACAGGCCCTCGAACAAAACACCACTAGGTGAGTCTAAAAAACGTGCACCTTTTGAAAATCATCAAAGTTTGATTACATTACTGATCATGAACATTTCTTGGCTTTGAAGCATACTGCAAAATCACAACAAATATTCTGTGAAATAATACTTCTGTCTAATTTCTTTCAGTCACTGGAAGATGCAAGTTCTCATATTGGTTTTGACATCTACACTATGCGTAAGCAATTATGCGAGAGGTGAAGACAAAAAAGAGGCACAATTGTTCCCAATACCACCAGGAGCTTGGGGTGACGGAAAGAGAGATCAATGGCAAATACCACCAGGAGCTTGGGGTGATGGAAAGAGAGATCAATGGCAAATACCACCAGGAGCTTGGGGTGATGGAAAGAGAGATCAATGGCAAATACCACCAGGAGCTTGGGGTGATGGAAAGAGAGAAATCGCGGAATGGGAGAAAAGTGACAGTACAATGGAAGATATTATAACTGAAGAAGTATTTGACGATGAAGAACCAAGTGTTTCAGGCAAAGATGAAGGAATCTCCGCAAGAGAGAATCAGCCACCAGGCACATGGCGAAAACGAGAAAATCAACCACCAGGAGTTTGGGGTAAGAGAGAAAATCAGCCGATGGGAACATGGCGTAAGAAAGAAAATCAACCACCAGGCACATGGCGAAAGAGAGCAAATCAGCCACCAGGTACATGGCGTAAGAGAGAAAACCAGCCGCCGGGCACTTGGGGTAAGAGAGAGAATCAACCGCCAGGTACATGGCGAAAGAGAGAAAATCAACCACCAGGCACTTGGGGTAAGAGAGAGAATCAACCCCCAGGTACATGGCGCAAAAGAGAAAATCAACCACCAGGCACTTGGGGTAAGAGAGAGAATCAACCCCCAGGTACATGGCGAAAGAGAGAAAATCAACCACCAGGCACATGGCGAAAAAGAGAAAACCAACCGCCAGGCACATGGCGCAAGAGAGAAAACCAGCCACCTGGCACTTGGGGTAAGAGAGAAAACCAGCCACCGGGCACTTGGGGTAAAAGAGAAAACCAACCGCCAGGCACATGGCGAAAGAGAGAGAATCAACCACCAGGCACATGGCGAAAGCGAGAGAATCAGCCACCAGGCACATGGCGAAAAAGAGAAAACCAACCACCGGGCACATGGCGAAAGAGAGAAAATCAACCACCAGGCACNAGAGAACCAGCCACCAGGCACATGGCAAAAGAGAGAGAACCATCCACCAGGCACATGGAGAAAGAGAGAGAATCAACCACCAGGTACATGGCGAAAGAGGGAAAATCAACCACCAGGCACATGGCGAAAGAGAGAGAATCAGCCACCAGGCACATGGCGAAAGAGAGAGAATCAACCGCCAGGCACATGGAGAAAGAGAGAGAATCAACCACCAGGTACATGGCGAAAGAGGGAAAATCAACCACCAGGTACATGGCGTAAGAGAGAAAACCAGCCACCGGGCACATGGCGAAAGAGAGAAAATCAACCACCAGGAACATGGCGAAAGAGAGAGAATCAACCGCCAGGCACATGGCGAAAGAGAGAGAATCAGCCGCCAGGCACATGGCGTAGGAAAGAGGAAAGAATTGCAGAAAAAAAGCGAATAGATGAGAAATATCTGCGAGATGCTCTCGAAAATAGGCTAAAGCATCGTCTTGAAGAAGAGGCAAAGAAAATCAAAGAAAGGGAAGGTGACACTGAGGAAATTGCAGATCGGTTAGCGAAGAAAACAAAATACGATAGGATGAAGAAATTAGCGCGGTACAGAGATTTGGTTCAAGAATTAAGAGAAACTTTAGAAGATCAGAAAGGCTGAAATATGTTTTGCTATAATAACGGTTAAAAATTTAATCTAGCATTCTAGAGGGAAGATAGAAAGCTTCATGTTAAAGTCGTAAAGAATCAGTGTTAAATGTGTTGTAAAATGAACGTGTCGTTGATTTAGTTACAATCCTTGTTGTGAAGTTTCTCTGGTTCCGTGTGATATACAAGGTGTCCCAAAATGATGTATCGGCGTTTGTTGAACCGTACTATCATGAATAATACACCGATTGGAATGAACTACGTACCATTTTGAAGCAAAAAGGCAAACTTAGGGTGTGTTTGATTGGTACCAATTCTGAAAACGCTAGTCTTGGTAGGCTAGGAATTCGTGATTGATTGACTCCAAAATTCTCAAAACGGTAGGTTTGGTAGGCTTGGAAGGCCTTCTGAACCTTCTGCTCCAAAAGGCACACGGTTTGACAGACTTCGGAGAGCAGAGTTCAAACTGAACACAGTGTTCGGCCTATCGAATCGAGGCCATTAGTCTGTATTGTACTTTTGTTCGATAGGCCGAATACTGTGTTCGAATTCTCGTTTTTGCCATTGTTGAATCCAAAACCTGCTGTATTAAAGACTTTTCTGGTTGATTGGGAAACATATTTCCATCTCTGCAAAATCTAAAATCAGCTGTTTTCAGAATTTGGTAGCTTTGGAATTATCAATCAAACGACTAGCAATTTCGATACCAGTGCAGTTTGCCTAACTTTCAATTACAAAACTATGACAGCGAGCATAACCATTCTCTAAGGAGCAAAGCCAAGTGAGAAACACTTACTAATACTAAAGTGCAGACTTAAAGGGGCTCCGTCTCTAAATTTCGGTCAAAACAATGATTTTGCAGTTTTTTGATAGGCAATATCACACAGAGTTTCATCTTTCTTTCAAAAATGAAAAAGTTATTTTGAAGATAAATGCTTATGCTTCACAGAGGAACAAACCAAACACTCATATCTTTTACGATTGCTCGGATATGAGTGGATTTTCAACGATCACTTTTTGGTGGCGTGGGTGAAGCCACCAAACAAACTGCAAAAGACAATGGACACGTGCATAAAACAATGCTGTTTACAAATTTGTTTACACTTTGGCGACGGGGAGCCCCTTGAAGCTCTTCAGAAGATAAATAATATATTGTCATCAGTCTGATGATGAAAATAGGCGTGAACTGGCCGAAATTTGATCGCAATAGACAATAACGCTAAAGGCCGCTAAATATGGCGGCTCCAAAGACTCTGTTGTATTTTGCTGCAAAGCATGCTGGTAAAAAGCTCCCTGACGACCACCTAACGACATAAAAATGTCGGTCTGCAGTTTCGACTAGCTAGCTTGAATTCGAATTGACCTTAATTCGAATGCAACATGGTCCGAAAGGAAACCTTTCCAAAGCAGAAAAAGTAAAGTTTTGATTCGAATTGAAGTTTTAATTAAAGATTTGCGCTCGAATTACAAAATTGTCCTATTTGCTTACATTGATTACTTCGTCCGAACTTTACCACAGCTAGCTAGTCGAAACGGCAGACCAAATTTGTTATGTCGTTTGGTGGTCGTCAGGGAGCTTTTTACCAGCATGCTTTGCGTGGCCACCATCTTTAGCGTTATTGTCTATTTCCGGTTCCTCCCAATATTCCTCAAAGGTAAAATGTTTCAGAGCAATAAAACGGTATGACCGAATTTAGTAAAAATATTTCTACACCTAAGTTAGCCTTTCTGCTTCACAGTGATTGGTGTTTCATTGAAATCGGTTGAGAATTCGTGATTATGCCGGATGAGTCAAAAAGTTAAAGCGTTTCAAAGCTTGCTAAAAACTGGTTGCCAATGTGTAGGTAACATATCAACTTAGATCACACAATTTAGCTGGTTTAGATAAATTCAATCGAAATCTGTTGTATAGTTTCCTAGTTATGAGCGATTTTATAAAATTGTTCAATCTCAGAATTCTTCAAAACAGGCCCAAACTTGTTGATTTAGGGTGTGTTTGATTGGTACCAATTCTGAAAATGGTAGACTTTGTAGACTGGGAATTTCTGTTTGACTGACTCCGAAATTCTCAAAACGGTAGGTTTGGTAGGTTTGGAAGGCCTTCTGAACCTTCTGCTCCAATAGGCAGAAAACCCTGGTGGTGAATCCGAAACCTACCGTTTCAAGATTTTTGTGTTTGATTGGGAAATATATCTCCGTCTCTGCCAAATCTACTGTTTTCAGAATTTGGTAGGTTTGAAATTACCAATCAAACACACCCTTAATTTGCTAACAATTTAGCATGATGATACTGAAAAACTATCTGAAGAACGGCTAAAAGAATAGTGAAAAGTGAATAGTGAAAATCTCCAAGTGAAAAGAATACCTAGGGCTGACTCTGTATTTTCAAAATTGATTGCCTAGGCAATAAGATAGCCCGATTAAGCTTTATTTAGTCACTGTGAAACTTATATTTTGGAAAATTTGATCCAGAAGTTCAGGCCTGTTCTGAACAATTCTGAGATAAAACACTTTTATAAAATCACTTGTAAATTTTGAAAAACATGACCAATTTTAACCAACTAAATTTCATTATCTAAGTTAACAACTTATCCACACAATGATAATCAGTTTTTAAGAATGTGAAATGTGATGAGTACCTAGCCAACTACGAGCTTGCAAATATTTTACCGTTTTTGACTCGTCCGGTACAGTTTGGCAGATAGGCATCGAATCTTTGCAAAGCTTTAAAATTAATCATGTAAAATGTCCCCATTCTTTCAAACGAATTGCTCGAAGGAAATTCTAGGTAATTTGCCATAATCCCAGAGAGTGCATTTTTGATATCATTATTATTTTTGGAATTACAGCGTTTTTATGTTTTATTAAAGAATGTACCAGATGAAGGATCTAAAACTTTGACAAACATTAAAAGCATCATAAATTCTAAACTGACTGTGGAAAATAAATATGATCAATACAAGAAAATGTCAGTTTTTCAAAATCTGCAAGATGATAGCAAGCAAAAGTCTGTAGCTTTTATGGTTTACGATTTAGCATTTTGATGACGTCATAACTTTAAATTAGCACCAATTTTCAAAACACTGTAATTCTGAAAATAATGATGATATCAAAATCTATGCAAAACTTTGCCAATAATGGCTCTAGGTCACGTCACTCTGCCATGCGCTTCGCTCTCGATGTATCACGATTGAAATAAAAAAGAAGAAAATACTCGATGTATCATCGGAAATTCTAATTTTTAATTCAGAGTTTCCTAAAGCCCGTGCATTAGCATGCGTACTTCCTCAGTTATGTACTCCAAAAAGTAAGTTGATAAATCGAGCATAGGCGTCAAATCCTTAAAAAAGATTGCACGAATGGTTATTCATACAGACGACATGTCACGTGACTTGATCAATTCGCGCTCGAAAACACGACGCCATCTTGTTTTGGGGTAAATCTTCAGAAAATTTCTATAGGAATCTATAGGAAATTTGCAAAAAGTTGCATGAAATTGCTCCTCTATTCTACCTTACGATAGTGAGTAGAAAAAGGATAGGTAGCAATTGTCAGTTAGACCTAAACCTATGAAATAAGCACACGAACATGCTGTTTTTAAAAGCAAAACAAAAATTTAGGCCAAGAAAGCTGTGAGAAACTTGCCTTTGCGTTGATAATTTCGTAGTTACCACCAACCACCACAAACTCTGTCGGCTGTGAGTTGCTCGTCGCTTCTTCAAAGTCAACCTTCCTTTTAGAAATTCGCCTATCCCTCTGCTAAAGCTTTTGAATAATTTGAGTAGCTTCCAAGCTTTTTGAATTTATTCATTGCGATAAATAAACGAGACACTCTAATGAAGCCATTACAAAGTATAGCGTCGAACGGGGATTTTGAGAGTGTCTCGTTTATTTATCGCAATAAATAAATTCAAAAAGCTTGGAAGCTGTTCAAATCTTTCCAAAACTTTAGCGGATAGATAGGCGAACGTTGAAAAGGAAAGTTGACTTCAAAGAAGCGACGAGCAACTCACAACNATTCTAAATTAAAAACAAAGTCAAAAAGTACCTGATCTGAAAATTAATGATAATTTTTACACTAACTCGGAACAACAGGAAGTCAACATCTTAAATCAATTCTTGACTTCAGTATTTACAAAGGAAGATTTATTAAACGTTCCAAACGTATTCAATTCCAATCGTTGCGCTGTTTTAGAGAATGTTGAAATTAGTGAAGAAGTGATTCTCGAGATAATTAAATCTCTGAACGCATCAAAATCTCCTGGACCAGATAACTTACATCCTAGAGTACTAAAGGAAACTGCTGATGTCATTGCCCACCCATTGCATTTAATTTTCAAAAGTAGCCTCGACACTGGGGTTCTTCCCAATACGTGGAAATTAGCTAATGTCTCCCCTATAATCAAAAAAGGCAACAAGCACGCTAGAGAAAACAATAGACCGATTAGCCTCACCTCAGTTGTATGCAGAGTGATGGAAAGAATAAAAAAAACGCAATCGTAAATCTTTCAGACGAGCACAGCCTTTTTTCGCCTGACCAATTCGGATTCCGTTACAAAAGATCTTGCGTGTTGCAACTACTCGAATTCTTTGAAGAAGTAACTTCATTGTTAGATCAAGGAAAATGTGTTGACGTTATCTATTTTTATTTTGCGAAAGCATTCGACTCTGTACCACATGAAAGATTGTTACTAAAAATAAGATCTTACGGAATTGAGGGAAAGATCCTTGCCTGGATATCATCCTTTCTAAGTGATCGGAAACAGCGCGTCATTCTAAACGGTTACAAATCGAATTGGAGTAACGTATTAAGCGGTGTACCACAGGGAAGTGTATTGGGCCCGTTAATTTCCGTACTGAATATAAATGACTTGTCTGAAAGCCTTGATAAATGTAAAGTAAACTCTATTCATCAAGCGCTGAAAATAAAGCCGAAATCCAATCTGATATAACAAATATTGGAAAATGGTCGAAACAGTGGCAACTTCCACTTAATACAGTCAAATGTCATGTGCTTTATCTTGGCAATCAGCCCGACACATCCACAAGATATCATCTTCAGGATGAAAAGAAAAATTGTGAAACGGATATCTCAATAGCAGCAGATGTAAAGGACCTTGGTGTTTTTGTGGATAGTAAACTTACGTTTGATAAACAAGTTTTTGAATGTGTGAAGAAGGCAAATGGAGTCCTTGCGTCAATAAAACGAACGATCAAATTCATCAACAAAGAAGTCTTTTTAACCTTATACAAGAGCTTAGTTAGACCCTTGCTTACTAGAGACGGCTGGAGCTATATGGAGCCCTAATCTAATTAAGCACGTCAAAATGCTCGAAAGTGTACAGCGCAGAGCCACGAAATTAGTGAAAGTTATCAAGGACAAGTCGTACGGTGATCGACTACGAGTATTAGACTTACCATCACTCGAGCACAGAAGAAAACGCGGGGACATGATTTTGACATTTAAACTATTAACTGGGTTTATGGACACTGACCCGTCCTTGCTCTTCGAATTGTAGCAAAACAATACAAGAGGACACAATCTAAAGCTTTTCAAGAAACGGTGCAACTTAAACGTTCGCAAAACATTTTTCAAGCAACGAGTCATTAATGACTGGGACAATTTATCGAGTGAAATCATCAACTGTTCGACAGTGAATCAATTTGAACGAGCATCTGATCGACTTAAACATGTAGACAGAGTCATTTACACTTAGATGCAGTCACGTTACAGAACATAACAGTGCTTTATAGGTCTCACGACCTTCCGCTCCCTTAACTACTTATATTATATTATTTTATTATTATTATATTTTTCATATGGTCAATTGTAAAGCAGGTTTTGAACTCAGAATTGTAATGTAAGTGCTTGTAAGTGTAATTGTAAGTGCTAATCAGAACAAATGTTTGATAAGACGTGCTTTGCGATCAGTTGGCATTGCTAAGGTAACAGGAAGAGGCAAATACGTTCGCTACTTTGATACTTTGCTACAGCTTTGTAAAGAATGAAAATTTGGTGAATTGGCGTAGCAAAATCATCAATCAATAGCAAAAGAATGACATGCAATAAATATTTCGCTACAAAACTCAAGAACCATCTGCACTAAGCCAATTTAAATGAGGGCAACATTTTTCTCCTACGCTGGTTAAACATAGTCAATCGAAAGCTAATAAAGTCTAAGTCAGACAAAATTTATGTCACTATGTTTGTGGGTGATTTTGTTTGGAAGCTTTAGCTAAAAATGCGCAAAAAGGACTCAAAATTTTGATATAATTTTGCCTAATGTATTACTTCAAATCAATGACTTTCGAACTGGACAATAAGAAAATACAAGAAATAATGCCAAATTTTATCTGGTTTCATACCTTGTAATCGTAACGACAGCGTCACAATAGGTATTTAGGTTTGCAATATCAAAGGTATTTAGGGATGCACTGCTCTCAAGGGCATACGTTTCCAGTTTATTCTTGCCAAAAGTATGCTTTCCGCAAGTTTAGTCTAGCCAAGAAAGGTATTCTTCTCTGTATTTTGGCATTTTGGTTGAGGCNTTTAAACTATTAACTGGGTTTATGGATACTGACCCGTCCTTGCTCTTCGAATTGTAGCAAAACAATACAAGAGGACACAATCTAAAGCTTTTCAAGAAACGGTGCAACTTAAACGTTCGCAAAACATTTTTCACGCAACGAGTCATTAATGACTGGGACAATTTATCGAGTGAAATCATCAACTGTTCGACATGCAGTCACGTGATAGAACATAACAGTGCTTTATAGGTCTCACGACCTTCCGCTCCCTTAACTACTTATATTATTTTATTGTTATTATATTTTTCATATGGCCAATTGTAAAGCAGGTTTTGAACTCAGAATTGTAATGTAAGTGCTTGTAAGTGTAATTGTAAGTGCTAATCAGAACAAATGTTTGATAAGACGTGCTTTGCGATCAGTTGGCATTGCCAAGGCAACAGGAAGAGGCAAATACGTTCGCCACTTTCATACTTTGCTATAGCTTTGCAAAGAATGAAAATTTATGGTGAATTGGCGTAGTAAAATCATCAATCAATAGCAAAAGAATGACATGCAATAAATATTTCGCTACAAAACTCAAGAACCATCTGCACTAAGCCAATTTAAATGAGGGCAACATTTTTCTCCTATGCTGGTTAAACATAGTCAATCGAAAGCTAATAAAGTCTAAGTCAGACAAAATTTATGTCACTATGTTTGTGGGTGTTTTTGTTTGGAAGCTTTAGCTAAAAATGCACAAAAAGGACTCAAAATTTTGATATAATTTTGCCTAATGTATTACTTCAAATCAATGACTTTCGAACTGGACAATAAGAAAATACAAGAAATAATGCCAAATTTTATCTGGTTTCATACCTTGGAATCGTAACGACAGCGTCACAATAGGTATTTAGGTTTGCAATATCAAAGGTATTTAGGGATGCACTGCTCTCAAGGGCATACGTTTCCAGTTTATTCTTGCCAAAAGTATGCTTTCCGCAAGTTTAGTCTAGCCAAGAAAGGTATTCTTCTCTGTATTTTGGCATTTTGGTTGAGGCAATGGCATGATTTTCGCAAAAATTGGTCTACACAAGCAGGGCTGTACTAACCACTTGTGTAATATGAAGGCACAGGAGAGAAGTAAACAAAGTGACTATAACATGCTGGAGTCAGTGTTGAACAAAATATTAATTAATAATCTAACTCTAAGGTATTTAAAACATAAAGAAACAAGAAAAACCAAACAACAGGTAGACCAGACTCTAAATATTACACACTGGGTTACCAGGCTCAGATTCAGTATCCCAAAAGCTACAGGCTGCCCCAAAAATATTGTGCCCTGTTGGCACGCCTGCTGTGGAGGAGCTGTAACTGCAATAGACCTTTCAGCTATTCTACAAAAGAATTTGAATCGAACAAAGTTTTTATACATATTAAAGAAATCAGGAGAATTTTCGAGTGAACATGCATTGATATTTCAGCAAAGGACATAATGTCACTCTGGCACAATCAGATTTGATATTTTCATCATAATAGAATTTTGGTTGTACGAAAACCTCAAAGATAGTCCACTTTACCCCGTCTTACCCTAACCCACGACTCACGATCCACTTCTCACGCAAATTTTTGGACCCACGCATCCACGCAGCCCACGCAGCCCATGCAATTTTGCACACTCGGCCATTTGCATATACAGCTATTCAAATGACGATCTAACACAGCTTTTACTGTACGGCGATAAAGACCTTACTAATTAGTTAAATAGAAAGATAATCGAGTTAACACTGCGCTACATCCAAGACACTAGTCGGTTTGATTAAGATCATTTCAAACAAGGCATTTCGCCACACAACCACCAAGTCACCAAGTCCCTTCTCGTTTATTTCCTTTTTTGTTGTTGTAGTAGCTTAAAGTAATTCTATGTAGTTTTAAAGTCTGTCTCGAATTAGGTATCACGTGAGATTTGCGACAACGCAAAATTCCTCATGCAACATCATTTAAATTGTTTTCATTCGCAGACGTTTTCATNCCTTCTCGTTTATTTCCTTTTTTGTTGTTGTAGTAGCTTAAAGTAATTCTATGTAGTTTTAAAGTCTGTCTCGAATTAGGTATCACGTGAGATTTGCGACAACGCAAAATTCCTCATGCAACATCATTTAAATTGTTTTCATTCGCAGACGTTTTCATGTGAAATCTAATTTGAAACAAACTATTAGTTTTCTATGTAATGGCCATGGAGTAGCCATAGCCTTTTGCTCTCTATGGTATCGTCCTTGTAGTATCATAAAGTAGTTTGTAAATAGTGTTAATAGTATCTTGTATTGTAAATTTTTAATTGAATATGAATAAAATACAGTTGAATTTCTCTACACCTCTTATCTAAACAACAGAAAACAATTTTGCAAGATTAATAGTGTTTCATCTAGCATAAGTGATATTAATTGTGGTGTCCCACACGGCTCCTGTCTTGGCCCACTTTTGTTTCTTATCTACATAAATGATTTACCTTTTTCGCTGAAAAAAGGCATGTCAGTATGTACGCAGATGACACTATAATATCGCACTCCTCTAAGAGTCTTGATGACCAGCAACACGACTTAAATTGTGATCTTTCGGAATTGCAGGACTGGTTGCATGGAAACAAGCCTTCGTTAAATGTCGCTAGAGCTCAATCTCTTATCGTAGGTTCGGGCCCAAATATCCGTAAGATCGAAAGCCAGCCTGATGCTCAAACATCGCTTGAAATAAATAAATAATGTAAATATTGAGATCGTCAGTAGCGTCAAATACCTTGGTGTCCAGGTTGGCAATCAACTCAAATGGGATAATCATATCGATAAGGTAAAGAATAAGGCGCTCCGAGCTCTTTGACTGGTCAAATATTCAAGGAAGTATCTTTCTTCAAAAGTGCTTGCAAAAATGTATCGAGGCTTGGTTGAGTTTTTTTTTAGTTACTGTTACTCCGTATGGGGGCAATTGCAGTAAACATAAAATAAACAGCTTACAAAAAGTACAAAATAGAGCAGCGAGACTAATAATAAATTGTGCATATGATGCATCAGCGGCCCCATTTATCCAGAGTCTTGGCTGGCCAACTATTTCTAATCTTATTCAAAAAGAAACAGCAACACTGATGTATAAATCTTTGAATGAGCTTGCACCCGAATACATGCGAAATCTATTTACAAGATGTTCAGAAAGCAAAGATCGTGTACTCTGTTCAACTGATACCGATCTAACATTACCACTTTTAAAAACAAGCGCTGGTCAAAAGTCGTTCTCGTATCGAGGGGCCAGCCTCTGGAATAGCTTGAGTAGGGAAACCAAAGTGGGACCCTTCCACAAGGAGGGGGGCACTTGACCTCAAAATGTACGGGGTGTGCCTCTGATATATTGAAATTTCCACCCTGTGTGGGAGCAAATTTTTTCAAATCGACTACCCTGTCTGGGAGCAAACTGGCAAAAAACAATAGCAAAATTGCAAATTTCTTGTCAAAATCCTGTATGAGAGCAAATATTTCAAAACTATACACCCCTCTGGGAGCATTTTTGTGAAAAAGGATACCCTGTTTGGGAGTAAAATCGCTAAAAACGATACCCTGTCCAGCGGCACAAATCCGCTACAAAAATTATCGAAGTACCCACCCCCGGGACCCTCCCTCAGTGCCTTCAAACGGCTATAAAAAATGATATCAACACACTGAGCCAGAGCTAATGCTTTCCTTTGTCTCTTTTTCTTTTCTTTGTTTAACTAGAAAGTTGTCAGTAAGATTTTATTACAGCTATTTTGTTATATTATATAATATCTATTAATTCGTTTTGAACACGTCTGAAAATGAATCAAATAGTACAATTGAATCAAAAGTGCTCATCAGAACAACTGTTTGATAAGAAGTGCTTCGCGATCGGTTGGCATTGCCAAGGCAATAGGAAGAGGCAAATACTGTACGTTCGTCTATAAATAGAACAAAGATGTATCTAAGTACACTTTGCTTCCTTGGCTCGTGCACGTGGCAGTTTCAATAATTTCAATATACTCTTACCCATGCCCTTGTTTATGAATACGTTGATTTCCTTTGCGAAGGCTGCAGCCTTTGACGATTCTCAAGGGCCTGGGTAAAAATCGCCCTACCCAACCACATGAGACATGGGCTAGTACGCCCTTGGCAACTGATATAAATAAAACAGGCATCGAGTAGAATTTGGCATTGAGTTGAGTTGGGCATTGAGTTGAGTGGGTTGAGTAGATAGCAATAGTTTGACTATTTGAGTAGTTTGGCATTGGCGTTGAGTTTTTCGGTGCTAACAAGGAAGATCGACAAAAGAGCCAACAAGTGGGTGGATCTGGTGAGTTGTAATTTTTGGACACAAATTATCATATTTCTTTTGTTGTATTTTCTCATTTTATTTTCATTTTAAACTTTGCTTAACAGGATTAAATTACAATTCTGACTTAAAAACCTTCTTTACAATTGGCCCTATGAAAAACATACTTACACTATCAACGTATGAGAATTAAATTCATTTCATTCTTCATTTCATTTTATATTCTTTAACCACGATAACCCCGTCAGCTAAGGCTGCCGATATACTTATATAAATATACATTTTTCATCTCTATTTGTTGAATCCACTGCAAAGAAGTGCATCTAAGTTGCAATATGGTGTCCTTTCGAATTCATTCATGTTACTATTAAGAACATGAGATTCCCTCGTATCAAGTCCTTTCATCTATAAGTTTCATAATTTGAACAAATTCTCATAATTCCCATTTATTGTTTACCGTGTTTTTTTTTAAATATGGACAAGAATTTTGTTCTCTAAAATGTTCCACTGAGATTAAGGGTGCGGCCTATATGTGGGGGCTGCCTATACGCGGGATTTTACGGTATTTCTGTCGAATTTCTTTCAGTCACTGCCCTGGAAGATGCAAGTTCTCATATTGGTTTTAATATCTACACTATGCTTGAACAGCTGTCTGAGTGTGAGAGGCGATGGCAAAGAAGAGGCACAATTGCACCCAAGACCACCAGAAGCCCTGGAAGATGGTCATCTGATTAAAAATACTGGAGCATTTGATGAAGATGCTACTGATGAAGATGAAGATGAAGATGTTAGTGTTTTGGGCAATGATGAAGCCATCGGTCAGGGGAAAGGAGAGAATCAACCACCAGGTATCTGGCGTCGGAAGAAAAGAGAGAAACAACCGTTGTAAAAACTTCTTTGCGAAGAAAGCAAAAGAAACGATAGGATGAAGAAAGCAGAGCAGTCTGGAAGTTTTATGCTATGTATTCGACAGCTCGTTTATCTAATTACATATATGAATATAGATATCAATATTATCAAGAATCAGTAATGATTAAACTGGATATGAAATATCGTTCCATTTCTCAATTGTATCTGATGTTTCATACTCTACCGGATGGACCAAAAAGAACTTCACATGTTTGAAAATTCGTTATGTGGAGAATACTTGAGGTATTGGAATCATTCGACGTTTGGTTGATACCCGAAAGGCAGAAGTATTTTTTTATTTTTGCTGCATTTTTCTGATCTTTGGAAAGATAGGTAAAATTTAATTTACAAAAAAATCTGTAATTTCAAAATGTGTGAAAAGAGGCCTGAAGCCCTCGATCAAAATTATCGTTCCCCTCAAAGGTTAAGAATCATAAATGCAATAATGCAATAATGTCTATGATCTGATAGTCATGTAGATTTGATATGAAATGAATTATAACTCTGTGCACTTTTATCCCATGTTTATTTGGTTACCATGGAGATGGCTTCACATTTTCAATTTTTTTGGCCAAATTTTAAATCAGCAAACCAGATTACCTAATACGGCTGAAAATCAGGCAATTCTAACACCCAGTAGGCAATATGATTTTCAAACTAGCCACCTACCTTAAGAAACTTTCAAATTTTTGGTTGTGAGTTTCAAGTGTTTTTAAACAGAAAATGTATTACCAACCCAAATATTACTAAAAAGCAAAATTTTTGTTTCTGATCTGGTTCAGTCTTGTAATTCTTGTTTCAAAAAGCAGTCCTCGGTTAATTTTGACAAATTGTGAAATTATAGAAACTCTACAAGACACTTTTACTCTTTTACTATGAGAATTGGGGACAAAAAGTTAGCCTTATTAATACTAGCAGGGGCTCACATTCAAATTTTGTTTGGGGGGTTGTAACCATGATCTGGACCGACTACAGCGGGAAAATTTTTTCTGACCGACGGCGCGTATATAAGATGTCTTATGCTCATTAACGACAGTGGCGTAGCCAAGGCAACTTAACTGGAAGGTGTTAAAACTAGGGGGTCTGAGGGCGAAGCCCCCAGGAAAAATTTCGAGGACACGCCCTCTACTTTGGCTTAGAACACCTCTCCCGATTCCATGTTTACATGTGGTAAAATAGGATTTTTGACCATTTTGTAACAATATTTTTCTATAAATTAGCATTCCCAGGAAAATTTTTAGGTAAGAATCATTTTCTTTGGTTAAAATGCGTATCTCGATCCGATGTTTACCCGTGCCAAATTGGAAAATTGGAACTTTTCTAGCAGTTTTCTATGGATCGCCACCTCTGGGAAAATTTTTGCGCAAACACCTTTTACTTTGTCTTAGAACGCTTCTCACAATCCAATGCTTGCCTGCGGCAAAATGGAAGCCTTGGCAATTCTGTGGAACTTCATCTAGAAATTTTTTTTAAAATGCCAACCTTTGCTTTGGCTTAGAATTTAGAATTATTTAGTCACACCAATGAAAAACCCCAATTACTGATGCAAATACTCCGAAATGCCTTACAATAATTTAAAACGATCAAGAGAATTATAATCGACAATAAAATTTAATTTGCTAAATTTNAATTGGAAAATTGGAACTTTTCTAGCAGTTTTCTATGGATCGCCACCTCTGGGAAAATTTTTGCGCAAACACCTTTTACTTTGTCTTAGAACGCTTCTCACAATCCAATGCTTGCCTGCGGCAAAATGGAAGCCTTGGCAATTCTGTGGAACTTCATCTAGAAATTTTTTTTAAAATGCCAACCTTTGCTTTGGCTTAGAATTTAGAATTATTTAGTCACACCAATGAAAAACCCCAATTACTGATGCAAATACTCCGAAATGCCTTACAATAATTTAAAACGATCAAGAGAATTATAATCGACAATAAAATTTAATTTGCTAAATTTGTTATTAATTACATAACGCCATAAACTTTGACGACGTCATTAAATTTAAAATTGTTGACGTCATCCAAAATGAATACAATTATACATCACCAAGTGACAACACTACATCTATACTAGCAATAACAATAGTCGGTGAGTGCAGCGTTTTTTCCTTTCCTTTTCCCTCCTCCGCACTGTAGAGTCTGCACGCAGGCTAATAGTGACAGGCCTTTGTGGTTCTGTTGGCGTTGCAATTCTTTGTTCACTTTGAATTGAAAATTCAATCAGCCATGGAAAGTTGTTTTGTGACCATAACTGAAATCAGACAACTACACATTCCACAAAACAAGAGAGAGATTAAGGTTTCATCATAGTCATTCTCTTATGACTATGGTTTCAAGCCTTTGAATCATGATTGTGTGATCACAATACGTTGTTTATTGTTTACATAGATTTACATTTCACCCCCGCAATAGCCTTGCAGCGTTGGCGGAAGCCTCATTTTGAGATATGGAATCGATAAAACTTACTTATTATGACATCGCTCGCTCGCCAGTTTCAATTCAACTCGAATAGATTTGACAAAAGGCCCTAGGGACGAGGTTGAGGCCTAGCCGGGATGTTCCAAGACACCTAAACACATTCGTTCTGTTGTTTTATTTAAAATTTCACTGTAAATATACTTGGTTCATTTTAGTTCATTTCATTTTTAGTTCAGTATTTTAGTTTAAGTGTTATTGTTTTAGTTTAATTTATGTTAGTATATAGCTGCCATGCCTGTATTAGGTAGTGCATTTTGCTAATGATGATGATGATGATGAGTACGTCGTTAGGCATAAGAGAATTAATAACAATGTCACTATTATCACTATTCTAGTACATTATCGTATTTTAAATAATTATCAGTTTACTTACGTAGAAGGTTTGACAAAATCATTGTTGAGCCCCAGCTATGTAAATTTTATCAACCTTCTATTATTAGTTTTAAAACAAAGTAAAATTTTCAAAGCAGGCAAACAGCGACATGAACACATCATTGCGCATTTAGAGACCTGGGAACGAAGTAAAAAGAGCGCGAAAACGATGTCAAACCCTCAAACCCATACCTCTGGACGCTCAGTGCCTTGAAAGTCAGCCGCCGTTGTCAATGAGTGCGATCAACAGGTCAAAATTTAGCCTCTCTGTTGCATTGGATTTAAATTAGTTTTCACATTTCTTCCAGCGACCCCATTAATAAGTACCTCCTNGAAGCCTTGGCAATTCTGTGGAACTTCATCTAGAAATTTTTTTTAAAATGCCAACCTTTGCTTTGGCTTAGAATTTAGAATTATTTAGTCACACCAATGAAAAACCCCAATTACTGATGCAAATACTCCGAAATGCCTTACAATAATTTAAAACGATCAAGAGAATTATAATCGACAATAAAATTTAATTTGCTAAATTTGTTATTAATTACATAACGCCATAAACTTTGACGACGTCATTAAATTTAAAATTGTTGACGTCATCCAAAATGAATACAATTATACATCACCAAGTGACAACACTACATCTATACTAGCAATAACAATAGTCGGTGAGTGCAGCGTTTTTTCCTTTCCTTTTCCCTCCTCCGCACTGTAGAGTCTGCACGCAGGCTAATAGTGACAGGCCTTTGTGGTTCTGTTGGCGTTGCAATTCTTTGTTCACTTTGAATTGAAAATTCAATCAGCCATGGAAAGTTGTTTTGTGACCATAACTGAAATCAGACAACTACACATTCCACAAAACAAGAGAGAGATTAAGGTTTCATCATAGTCATTCTCTTATGACTATGGTTTCAAGCCTTTGAATCATGATTGTGTGATCACAATACGTTGTTTATTGTTTACATAGATTTACATTTCACCCCCGCAATAGCCTTGCAGCGTTGGCGGAAGCCTCATTTTGAGATATGGAATCGATAAAACTTACTTATTATGACATCGCTCGCTCGCCAGTTTCAATTCAACTCGAATAGATTTGACAAAAGGCCCTAGGGACGAGGTTGAGGCCTAGCCGGGATGTTCCAAGACACCTAAACACATTCGTTCTGTTGTTTTATTTAAAATTTCACTGTAAATATACTTGGTTCATTTTAGTTCATTTCATTTTTAGTTCAGTATTTTAGTTTAAGTGTTATTGTTTTAGTTTAATTTATGTTAGTATATAGCTGCCATGCCTGTATTAGGTAGTGCATTTTGCTAATGATGATGATGATGATGAGTACGTCGTTAGGCATAAGAGAATTAATAACAATGTCACTATTATCACTATTCTAGTACATTATCGTATTTTAAATAATTATCAGTTTACTTACGTAGAAGGTTTGACAAAATCATTGTTGAGCCCCAGCTATGTAAATTTTATCAACCTTCTATTATTAGTTTTAAAACAAAGTAAAATTTTCAAAGCAGGCAAACAGCGACATGAACACATCATTGCGCATTTAGAGACCTGGGAACGAAGTAAAAAGAGCGCGAAAACGATGTCAAACCCTCAAACCCATACCTCTGGACGCTCAGTGCCTTGAAAGTCAGCCGCCGTTGTCAATGAGTGCGATCAACAGGTCAAAATTTAGCCTCTCTGTTGCATTGGATTTAAATTAGTTTTCACATTTCTTCCAGCGACCCCATTAATAAGTACCTCCTCGAATAAGCAACCCCCAAGGAAGACAGGGAGGTCTTCATACCTGGGTTAGAGCGTGCTGAAAGAAATTTTTGCGAGCAAAAACTGCGCGAGCAAGCATTTATCTTTGTAGCAGATGAGAGTCTGCTAGTACCCAGGCTTCCCTTTTCCGATTTCGTCGATTTCTCCAATTTTTAGATTTACTATCTCAGTCCCACTTTTCGCTTTGTCTATTGAAGTGAATGACGGCAAAACGAGTTGACACGAGTTGATAACTAGTTAATCAAGAAGCCAAACTAAGACAAATGAGAGACAAATGTGATAAATCTGGTCTATACGAAAAGGAGGCTGTAAAGACAGCACAGAAATCTGCAAAAAATCTGTGTTTTGCTCCGTGTTTGCGCCCTTACGTACGATATTTAGGCCTAATGTTTGGGCCTTTTATAAATCTGATCGTTCTAAATTTACTCCGAGACTCCCTAACCTATAGCGAAAAGCAACGTTACCTTACCTGTTACCTGTGTAATCCTCCTATTGACGTTGATGTCATCACAGAATCGAACTAAACCGATGCTGGACTAGTCTGGTGAATTCTCTCCTTGACTGTGTTGTTCTTTTTGCTTGATAGTTTTATTCCTAACAGCTCTCCTATCTTCAACCATGAATCTCTGTAATATATCCGGGTTGGCTTTGCAAACAGTTCGCAGAAGCTCGCAAAGAGATACATGAAAGAGATTCATAAAAAGATTCATAAAGTTCCCAGAAAGATAACAGAGTTCGAGAAAAATATCGCTACAATGATAAAAACGATAAATTCTAAATTAAAAACAAAGTCAAAAGTACCTGATCTGAAAATTAATGATAATACTTACACTACCTCGGAACAACAGGAAGTCAACATCTTAAATCAATTCTTGACTTCAGTATTTACAAAAGAAGATTTATTAAACGTTCCAAACGTATTCAATTCCAATCGTTGCGCTGTTTTAGAGAATGTTGAAATTAGTGAAGAAGTGATTCTCGAGATAATTAAATCTCTGAACGCATCAAAATCTCCTGGACCAGATAACTTACATCCTAGAGTACTAAAGGAAACTACTGATGTCATTGCCCACCCATTGCATTTAATTTTCAAAAGTAGCCTCGNTAAGCTACTAATTTGTTATTAGATCGGTAGTAAAGTATTAAAAGTTCGTATGTTAAATCGTGTTGATGTTTTTAGCTACCGTAGATATGTTGTTTATTAGTTTAATAGCTTGAATTTTGATGAAAATGAAATGAAATGAAATGAAATTTAGGCACAGTTAGGCCGCGAATTGTGGGCACGATCGACACGAACTGTGTCCACACTACCCATGGCCAAACTAAGACAAATGTGATAAATCTGGTCTATACGAAAACCTAACGATACCGGACGATTGTTTGTTGGTAAAGCCATAATCAATTTTCCGATCCATATCTGTTCGACCGGCATTTTTGTTAAGCAACCCGTCTGTTCTGTTTATGAAAGCAATAGACCATTTTGACATTTGGAAAAGGGTCTGGGGAGAGCAATATTTTTCTGGTAAATGGCGGACACAAATCTAACCTAACGATACATTTAGTGTTTTTAAATCTTGGCATTTTAGTTTATTTAACACATTAACACAGAATTTTATGTATACGAAAAGGAGGCTGTAAACAAATGGTAGCACAGAAAACCAACATTGATTGGAGGAGGAAGGCAAAGGTTGAGGTTGCCAAGCTGTGACATATTTTTGTGGTAGCAACAAGATCATTACAAGGAAGACGGAAGTAAAAGCAGGGAGCATTCATATGACATCCAGGGCTGAGAAAAAAGAATCTCTTTTTGCAATGGATGGAATCCTGAAGAAATTCCCAGAGGTATATGAAACTTTAATTTTCTGATGTGGGCATATACAGTAGATAAAGACTAGGCCTATAGTACCTATCTATAACAGCCTATAACCGGATTTTGCTTTGTTTTTGTGTCTGGACTTGTTTGTCCTTTAAATCCCTGGCCTAGACACTAGACAGGAAATGTTGCGCGATTTGTCAGACCAAAAAACAGCCTATTTCTTTCCAAAAAATAATCAAAACAACAGCTTTTGAATCTCCGAGCTGGCATCCTAATTAGCAACAAACAAGGCATATTATTAAATACCACATGACTTTGTTTAAGTTTTTTGGTTTTTGTCGTGTGGTGGGTCAATGCTTCAATTCTCTGCGTTTTCTAGACTATCATTCATTTTCTATTATGACCTGCCCCCCCCCCCCCCAACTGCACTATTTCTTGTGCGGTGTGGGGGTGGTGCATGTGGGTGAGAACAAGAAATAGAAAAGACACTATTCGTTTCAACCAAAGTGGCATGGGGAAGATTTTCCCTGCCCCAGCATGAAATACAGTCGGGTTTGGTCCTTGAGTTCTTGTAATTCTTGTAATTCATCCTTCCAATTTCCTGGCTTCCTCCTTTACTTCTTTCTTGGTTTTTGGTCATGCCATCGAAGCTATTTTTATAGGTTCAAATGTCTCTAATAATTTAAAAATGCATGTTAGTTTTCAGCTGTACAAGCTATTGAATTGAAGGGCTATTATTAAAATAGATTAAAATATGGGCATTTCTGATACCAACCAATTTAATTTATCAAAAGCCCAAATATTTAGGAATCAAGATTTATTATACTGTAACTTAATATATTCTGCCATTTCAGGTCCTCTTTAAAGACGCATCTCCAAGACCAAATCAAATGAACTTTCATGTCAGGACGAGGGATGCTTGTGCAGAGTCTTCAATTAAGTATGTTGTGTATGTATGAAAGCAAAACTGAATTGTTTTAGAATTTGATTGAGGTCTTTAATAGTTGGAACATCAGATGGAAAACACACTTTTATTAAGAATTTGATTCTCATTGTCATCACGGGGATACAATCTTTCAGGATAACACAATAAACAGGCACACAGTTCAGCAGTTCAGTTCATGTAATCATTGACAAATCAATGTAATAAATATAAGGTAAATCCAATATGGTTGTTTAAAACATAAACATATTTTGACAATCCAAGTGTAATGAAATGAAGGTGGAGTTGCGTTTTTAGCGCCAAGCGCTGGGATCGCAGAAGTCAGGAGCGTCGAGAGGGGGGGTAGGGGGGTAAAAGGTCCGAGGCCCGGGCCCCGAAGGGGCCCGTAAAGATCTCATACCATAAAATTTATTATTGCTATAAAATCTCTTTACAACGCATTTTTATGACAATTTATCTGCCTTAAAAGTGCCTTGACCATGCCCTCGTTTGAAACTTAGTCACCTCGAAAAAGTGAGAGTCAAATACTCTGAATCAAATAACGAAGTTTAACCTTGAAATGTTTGCACTACTCTCAGAATATTTTGTACCTTGCCTGTGACAGCTGCATCTGTAGAGCATTCTTTCAGCAAGCTCAAGACTGTCAAAAACTTTATTGTGAAGTACAATGACTCATAGACCAGGCTGAAAGGGGAGCATTGCCACCCGAAACTAACTAGTACATGGCTATAAATCTTCTATTTACAAATCGTTAATTGTCTTCATTGTCTGTTAGGTCTCCGTCATACTCTTCATCAACATTATCCCAACCCTCTCCTCTGATTCAATAATTCATAATCTTGCAGTATTGAGTATGGAGTGTAATAAACTTGCAAGAACAGTTGACTTTAAGTTAAGGACATTATAGATGACTTAGTACCCCTTAAAGTATTTTTTGAGTGTTACAAACCGTCCAATTGATATTCTTATTTTACTAACACAAAATGATGTCCTTGATTCATCAATATCATTTTTTGCAGAACCTTGACATAGAATGTTTAAGCAATTTTTTTAACTATTATTCCTAATAAGGGCGTTTCCTTCATTTTCCGAGAGTCTGAAGGGCGTGGTTGAGGGAAGTTTTATTGGGGGCCTCGCCCCCAAACCCCCTTTGGGCCCAGCTCATAAATCACTCCAGGGCCCGAGCTGGCTCTCGACGGCCCTGGCAGAAGTAGAGAAGACATAATCGAGTCCGCGACCCCTTGTCATGACGCTCAAATGGTGGGGCTCTACCTGGGATCAAACCCTGTCCGCCTGACTGTTCTGGCTGCAAGTCAGAGGATTACACCACTGCGCCACAACACCTTCAAATATTGCACAAGACTAGGCCATTGTTAATAGTTATTAATTCTTCAGTAGTTGTCATAAAAGAGCCAACAAGGACATTTAGTAACAGTCTAATTTTCTTTAGGCAGGAAATTCCGTGTATTCCTGTGTATAGCAACATTTTCAAGCCTATGATTTGCTTGCAAAAAGGTGACATCACTTAAAAGCTGAAGCCGTTTGCGTTTGCATATCTTTCCTTGCCAAGTAACGGTGACTTCACCACCTTATCACTAGTTCATCAAACTGTGTGTGAGTACGTTACAGGCACATCAAAATGACAAGAATTCTCAAGAGTTCTTAACAATATTTAAAAAAATTCAAGAATTTTCAAAGATTCTTCATATTCTGATATTCTGATAGGAATTCTTGAATGAATGGCAATACTTTAAAAAGATTTAAACGGGAATTCTTAAAAACTGAAAAATTTGTCAAGAAGCCTCAAGAATATTGAGAGTTCTTAAGCCAGGTTTCCATATGATCGTTACGATCGTTTGGGTCGTTGTGAACGACCCCAGCGAACGACCCCAGCGATCTCAGCGATCTAATGGAAACCTGCACAAACGATTCTAGCGATCAATTTCTTTTCATTTCATTGAGATCGCTGAGATCGCTGGAGTCATTCACAGCAATCCAACTGAGCGTAATATGATTATATGGAAACCAGGCTTTAAGCAAGAACACCAGTTTAATGTGCATGAGGCCCCAGGGGTACTTGGTAAAATCTTTGACTGGGATGGTTTTCTTTGAATTTTGCTTTTACCAAAAAACCACAGTATGAAGTTTCACAGACACAAAACATAACAAGTTTAAAAACCCAAAAAATAACTCAAATTCTCAGGAACCCAAAAAAATAACATAAGGCCAAATTTCACAGCCAAAACATAAGATAAGCATCCCGGTCTAAATTTTTACGAGTGCCCCCTATTGTACTTGTGATACTATTACTGACACTGTGTGCAATTAATTTCTAGTTTAAAGACATCAAAGTGTATTGTCATTGGAGATCTTGGTGTTGGAAAAACAAGTATTATTAACAGGTACTATTCAGGAGAATATATATTTTTTTCATCATTCTGAAATTTCCGGGGGAGTATGTGACTTACAACTGCTCTTAGTCTTAGAAAGGTGCTAACTTCTAAAAATACTCTTAGCCCAGGGGGTGCACTTGAGCAAATGAGTCATAGGTTCTGGTCAGAGCTTTTCCATGTCACCCAAAAAATAAATAATTGCCAATGGGGAACCCAAAAAAGTAGATCCACTCAACATACAACCCCTAAAAAAATAAATCACTTGCACAGCCTATTTAGTCTGCGCTAGCTCTTCTTTCTGTTATTTTTACCAAGTTTGAGAATTTGAGAGCCGTCACCCAAAAAATAGGTAGATGAAAATTTCTAACCCCAAAAAATAAATGTTATAATCTGCTACCCAAAGGAATAAGTAGATAAAGTCCTGACCCAAAAAACAAGAAGATTGCAAATTTCAGACCCAAAGAAATAAGCTGAGCTTCCCTGTCTGTCAAAATTTTTTGAGTACACTTGCTGGGTCTCTTAGCACCAAACTTGGCAGATTTTTTTTCTGGAGAGCTACCTTTCTTATTGATTTCTTTAGAAGATTTCAGCCGAAAGGACTCAATTACACACCAATGTGAGCAGCACATACTCATTCATGCTGTCAACATATTAAATACACACACACAAAGTTTGTGCAACACAATGTAATCACAGATTTGTTATTTATCATCCCGGTATATACTAATTCAGCCTGATACTTCAGGACAGTATATTTTGTCGAACACCGACAATTTTTTTGACTCATACAGTATACAATGTTTTTACTCACACACAGTATGTAATACTTTTTCTTTCTATAGATACTGTCGAAATGTATTTGAAAAAGATTACAAACCTACCATTGGGGTTGAATATGAAGTTAAAAGATATGAAATACTGAGAACACCATTTCAGCTCCAAATGTAAATATCAAATGTTAATATCATATTGGTTACATTCTGTTTTAGAATGTACTTTTACTGCACAGTAGGAATGCGCAGAAAGGAAGGGAACTTTATGTGTTGGACGGGTAATAGATGTATGATTTTCGCCCTAGTTATTGCTACTACCTTACAGGGGCTCTGTCTCCAAATCTTGGTTGAAACTGTGATTTTGCAGTTTTTTGATAGGCAATACCACACAGAACTTTATCTTTTTTTCAAAGAGAAAGCGTAATTCTGAAGATAAATCCTTATACTTCACAGAGGACCAAACCTTTGGGCTTGAACCCCGTCCGTCTGAACTGTTCTGGCTGCAAAGTCAGAGGATTACACCTCTGCGCCACACACCTTCGTGGATTAGGGTCACCTAGTTTACCACTAAATCCCCTGATTTTATCTTTCAAGATGGGATACATCTGGAGAAGAGAGATTCAAATCTATAACTGCTGCATACTACAGAGGAGCAAATGGTAAGTAAATCCTGGATTTTTTTGCTACTATTTTCATCTTTCTTTTCTTACTCAGTTACAGTATAGACCCATTGCAAACCGACAAAACGACGCGCGTACTTACAGCGCCTTCGCAGAACGTCTTTTTCGGAAATTGTAGCGGCCCTATTCATTTCTTAAGAGAACAGACGCCACGCATGACTGGACGCCCCGCGCCAATCTTCAAACGAAGGGTTTTTGTTTAGAAACAAGTCTGTTGGTGTGCAATTGGTATTTAGGGTTTCAACGCGTGTCTATCAACAAGGGCAGATCTTGTCACGAGAGCATCGTTTATTTTTGTTTACACACCAAGCCTGTAAAAGCGATATGTTCTTATTTGGATGTTTTTTCTGTATGTATTAACTGATTTTCTTATCTATTTTAGCAATCATGGTCACGTTCGAATTGACAGAATCATTATCTCTAACTCATGCCAAGTAAGATTTTAATCTTTTCCAATCAGGTATTCCTTAAGCCTTGGAGCAGATTTGCTTACCAGTGAACCATATTTTTGCTAGAATAGCTTTAAAGCGGCCTTTGCAACCGGCATGCTTTGTGAATACATCCTTTTGAGGTCTCCGACGACAAAGAGATAGCAAGCGCAAGGCATGCTGGTTGTAAAGGCCCCTTTAACATGTGGTCCATTGCATTAGTCGATATTTGACTAAACCTTTAAGACATTACTGGCCAATAATGGTAGCGACCTGCTTCTAAATATTTGTCATCAAGGGGCCTAGCACTTAACGGCAGTCTGTCCCCTCCGTGATTGGCTAAAAAATAACAAATGATTCGTGGTGTGAAAATAAGCATGGAGATGTTTATCATTTTTGATGGCCATGAAAATATAATTTGATTGCTGCCCGTTGAACTTTCCACAAACTTTTTGTAAACAAATCTGCGTGAGGACAGACGGCCTTTAAGGCCTAGACAGAAACGCTAGTAGAATAACAGTCTGCACTAAATCTTTCTTGTTGAGTATGTTAGTAGAAAGTATGAATATGAAACAATGGACAATTTCAGCACACATTCCATTGATAACAGAATCATCAAGTTGAAGCCTCAGTTAGACAACGAAAGATATGATAGTTCATAACCAATCGCAGTCTAGTTTTAGAAACGGTTCATACATTTTCAACTTATCTGGTAGTCAGAACTCCAGGAAAAAAGAGTGTTCGTAATTTTTGGCCTTTGATTGTCACACAAATACTCTGTAAACAGTGTTTCCTAATAATGAATTTTATCCGTAGATCTTGGCTAGACGAAGCATTAAATAACACTAGGACGACTGTTCCAGAAATATTCTTAGTAGGAAACAAAAAAGATGCTTGTGTAAGTATATATTAATTTTGTGCGATAATTTTATACATTTAGCTTGAGTTTGGCTAGCCTGCGCGCAGCCTCAACTCCTCCTCACAGGCTAAAGTTTTGCTCGACAGAGATAAAACACGCATTTGTACTGGGTGACTGAAAGAGCTTCGTTATTTTTATCAAGGCTAATATTCCTTGAAAATCACAGCAGTAATGTTAGCAACTGTTCTGTTTAATAGCAGACATATTCAATTAGATTTAGGATTTAGAAATTCACCTGGATTAAATCGTCCATTCCTTTGCAAAATTATGTGAGATTTTCTGGAGAGCACTCCTTCAAAAAGGGCCTAAAATGATGATCAATTTTTGTTAGTTTCCCTGCCCTAAAGCAATGACAATGATATGTGTTGACACACTCTTTGAAGGATGAAATGAAACGTAATAATTTTGCTGCCAGGGACGATTTTGTGACTCTCCTTAGGCCCCGTTCACACTGCTCCGTATTCATATGAAAACGGATAAAAAAGTATCCGTTTTCACCTTGCGTTCACACTGCTCCACCATGAAAACGGAGACTTTTGAAAACGCACTTTGAAAACGGATACTTTTGAAAACGGAGACTTTTGAAAACGCAAAAACGCAGTGTGAACACCGAAAACGCAAAAACAGATACTTTTGAAAACGCTAGCAACTACAACAACACAACAAAATGCTTAGCACGTGCCAATTCCGACAAGTTCTCAACATTGCTGAGTCACTCAAGGCTAATCTAATGCTTGGAGAAATCTTTGAAAAGTTTGTCACCAATTTTCAGGTCTGTAAACGATGGTCTCGTTTTGATAGCGTTTTCTTTTTTATCCGGAGCAGTGTGAACGCTTCATCGTTTTCGCAGCGTTTTCATAATTACCCAAAGCAGTGTGAACGGGTAAAACGAATCAAAATGAAAACGGATAAAAACGAATACGGAGCAATGTGAACATAGCCTTAGAGGATAACACGTGCTAAATCGTTTTCCAATTATCGCTGTAAGGCAGAAGTTTGATTGTTGGTTTATTCAATTTTTTAATGTTTCTTGAAGGGACCTTCTTGGGAAAATGTCTCGTGGGTTTTGTAATGGAATGACAGATTTTAGCAAGATAAACTGCTAAATTAAACACTTTAAAGTTATTTATTTTTATTTTCGGGTAACAGTAACCGTTCAAGTGAGGAGTACTTTTCTGTCTCATCTGCTAACTTTAACTAACATCATATTTCAAATTTTGTTTAAGAAATCTCGTCAATTGGAACAAATCCGAACGGAAGCCAAAGCTGTCTGTGAAGAAATGAATGCTGAGTATTGGGAAGTTTCTGCTAAATCAGGTAAAGTGTCCTAAATTTTGTATTCAGCACCAAAATGTTAACTTAGACGATACACTTTGTCTAAAGTTTTCACCCGATTTGTCCTGGCCAAACGATCCTATATCTGAGCCAACATTTAACCCAAAAATTGTTTGCTAAAATGTTGGATCGTTTAGCCACGCCAGGCAAACGACCCAGCATTTTCATCCAACATTGGTCCGACAATTGTTGGCTGTTAACGTTGGATCGTTTGACCACCTTGTTGGCAGACCTAACATTTGAAAATATAATTTATAGCTGTGATGAAAGTCCCCTGAAGGTCTAACTTATAACTAGACACCAAATTTAGATGTTTATTTTTAAATATTGTCCAGCAAGTGAAACTATGAAAGTCTTTTTCCCTGGGCTTGGCGAGAACTTTAAAACCTAATTTTCATTCCGATTGCTTTTCCGTCATTTAAATCTGGACCAACAGGTGGTCCCTAAAGTTGAGTATCTGGACAATTGTCTAAAAGTTTCAACTTTTTTGACTGAGTTTTTCCAACAGAGCGATTTTATCTTTCAGGTGAAAATGTGAAAGATTTATTCAACAGAATATCCGCGATATGTTTCGACCAAGCAGTACTACGAGAACTGGAAGATCAAAAAGTGAATACCCAAAAAGTAAAATTAGGTGGAGGATCAGCAAATAATGGATTACAAACAATACGTAAGATTCTTTGCCTTTTCTTTTGTCTCCGTTTTTACAGCTAAGAACATTTGGGAATTTACTTGAGCTTGAATTTACAACTACTTGGGAATTTACAACTACTTAAGCTGCGTGCAAAAACAGGGTGTTTAGAGAGGTGTGTGGAGAAGTAAAAAATGTATCAACTGGTTGAAATTATAATGGAAAAACCAACCAACCGATTCAAAGAATTCCATTGCCTGACGGACCTTTAACATAAGTTTGATTTTTTTGTACTTTACAAAGTACTAGTCTGTTTTCCATCGCCTTTTTGGCTAAAAAATATACATTCTTGGTTCAATTAAATTCACATTTCAGCTTCTAAGAATTGTAAAAGATTGCTTTGTTGGCTTCGAGTATTGCTCTCTTGGCAAGAAATTAAAAATGAAACATGCTTTCCGATCAATTCAAGGCACCAAAAAGAACACTTTGCTTCAAAAATACGTATCAGATTCAAAAATGCGTTTTGGCTGTTTTTGGGTAAATCAAGGAAAGCGATTTTTGGCTAAATGGTTATTTCTGAGAGAAATAATGCATCTAAAATTATGAGAAAAATGTGATAAAGATGGAATTGAAGCCTAAATGACACAAAGGATTTGAAATTTTACGATTTGGTTGGATGGTTTTTGCAGTATGATTTTTCGAGAAGGTGATAAATTATTTTTTCTTACCGTCTATTAATAGTAGATTTAGGAATAAGTCTGAACATTTATTTATCTGGCCCAGAATCAGAGCATTATTTGTTTGCAGTACACACACAAAAAATAGATGAGAATTGTTGTCCCTGCTCCCTGCTGTAATAGCTCCCCATTCGCAAGCAGGTGGAGTGAGTTAGCCATCCAGGTTTCACGGCATCTATTGCGGCTTGATTTATACCGGGTGAGTAAAGAAAAAACAATCCCCGTTTGAAAGGCCACTGCTCCCTGGATATCAAGATAATAATATTGGGAAGTATATCATTTAATGGTGGCCATGTTCAAATCGATTATAAAATTTACCTGACTGAAATCGGCCACTCCGTTCCGAAATTATGAAGGATTTTCTCGAGAAAGCCCCCTTAAAAAGACCTTCAAAACAGACCTAAAATCACAACCAAAGTTTCCTAATAGTTCTGCCTTTCAGCAATGGCTTTTACATGCTTTAGCACGTGTCATCCCTGTGGAAGGATGAAAGTGTCGTCCCTGGGAGCATAATAACATTATTCCGGACGATTTCATTCCCCCAAGAGGATAACTCTTGCTAAAACGTGTTGAAGCCATTGCTGTAAGGCAGAAATATTGGGATAATTTGGTAGTGATTTTAGGCCTGTTTTGAAGGCTTCTTACATGGGCTTTCTGGACAAAATCCTTCATAATTTAAGAACGGAGTGGCCGATTTCAGTCAGGCAAATTTTAAAATCGATTTGAACATGTCCACCATTAAATAATATATTTTTGCCAATTTTATTGCCTTGATATCCAGGGAGCAGTGACCTTTCAAACGGGGATTGCTTTTTTTACTGACCTGGTATGCATCTCTAGCTTGAATAATCGGTCGTAGAAATATCTATTCTTGCAATCGCTTATTACTTTATACTGGCATGTCAATCAAAATCAACGGATTCAAGGTTTACAAATCCGCCCTCGTTGTCAGGTGGTAGTTAACTATCAATTGTTTTCTTTCGTAGAACTTGGCAAACAAAATCTTGAACAAGCTGAGAATGCAAAATCAAAACGGGGATGCTGTAAATCCTCATAGATATTTATATCGACGTAGATAGTTTATTTTGAATTTATTAGATACATTTCTATGATTAAATCATTATTTGATAGGGATGTAGTGACTTGCTTCAATGAGGTTGTAAATATCAGGGCTATGCAGGAAAATTCATTGTGAAGATAGTGTAGAACGCCTAAAAAAGGATGAGAATATTTTGCTTTTTATATCCTGATTTTAAAATTCAAGATTTTATATACAGTAAATCCCCGCATATAAGAACCGACTAAAATAAGAACCTACAGGCTGTTTTTCCTAAATTATGCACCTCATAATTAAGAACCTGTTTGAGTTTGATGGAAAATGATGTTCTTATGACAAGGGTAATAAAAGTTGATTTTCTGATTGTCCTCATTAAGTTGGTTTTTGTCCCAGTTGGCTGTTCAAATCTGAACCTTCTCCTCTGCTATTTGGAAGCTTAGAATTAGTTATCAGGTCCTTAATAGCATTGCAAAAACAAATAAAAGGGGCTGAAAATCTCTTGGTGATAACCCTTAAAAGGTTTACACAAGGGATCCTTCAAATAAGAACCTTTAAGAACTTTTATACCCTGAAATTAACATTAGTACCTTTAAGATAAGAAGCTAATTCAGCCTGGCTTTCAATAAAGTAGGTTGTTATACGCGGGGATCTACTGTACCTTGAATTATATCCTGATTTTAGGCTAGTGGAACATGGCGCATTGTTCACTTTGTAGTTTGTAGAGCTTGGTGTTAGTAGCAAATATATAAGTAGACCATCTCTTCCCATCTCTTAAAAGGGTCCCGAAGGAGAGTCCTTAAACCATTTTCCCATTCATACTTTGGAAGAAATTCCAGTCTGATCAAACCCCATTCCTACCGGGTGTCCCAAAAAAAAGTACTCCCGTTTCAAAAATCACCAAAATTCGATTATCAAACCTAACATAAAATTTTCTTTTTGATCTCTTTTGTCAATGATCCAAATACATTTAAAGATGACAAAATGTTTGTTTTCAATACTTAAAGGGTAAAAAAATTACACGTTGAAAAACCTTATTTTGAGCTATACTTTTTAAGCAACATACCAAATCTTGCCTAAGAGCCAAAATTTCGCAATTTTTTATTATCTTTCAAGCCTCCAAAAATAGTGTACGTTTCTTTCTTTCATTTATGACCAAATTAGAAGCTTAATATACAAAAAGGAAATTGATTTGGTAATCATCAGTGATTTTTGCAGATGCTTCAAAATCAGGCAGCCCTAAAAAGGGCTGAATTTGCTAATTCTAAAACCAATCACAAGATTAGCTATACTGGGAAAAATAATTTGCTCTTTGATCTACTTGCCAAGAAAAGAAATTTGAAGATCGGCCATGTAATCAAATTTTGATGATTTTTCGATCAGGAGTACTTTTTTGGGAAACCGGTAGTTTATTGTTGTTGTTATTGGTCTTCCCAGTCTAAGTTCACCAAATCCAAGTCCCAGCGCAATAATTTGATCTCCAGAGTGTCATTTAAGGCAAATTCCAGGTCCGAGTTTACTCCTTCAAGACCCTTTTTCAACCTGGAACGTCTTCCTTTATGGTACTTTGGAAGTTTGTGCCAAGAGAACTTTGTTTCAAATCTTATGGAAGTCAATTTAATGTTATCTGAAAGCCCAATGCATTTCAATCCAAAAGTTCCATTTTGCGATTTCACATGGAAGTTGGAGTTTTACATGATAACAGAAATCGGTCATCTTTTGGCTCTAATGATCAGTAACATACCGTACATCCTTGAATGAGGGCCCACTCTTGATTGAGCGCCCCCTAAAAGCCAGACAAATTGAACCAGCGCCCTCCCTCAAATGAGCGCCCCCCTAAGTGTGTATCGAGATCTCGGTGGTAGTTTCGGGCCTACTAAGAGGAAGGAACTCGTAATGTGACTCGCAAACTTGTAATGAGCAATGAAAACGTTCTTTCATTGCTTCAAATCATTGATTGGTCCGATTCTAGTCATTTATAAATATTATGAAATGATACTATTTTGATCTCCTTTGTTAAAATGTGCATCCATTTTTATTACCCGAGAAAATCACATAAATTGTAATGAGCGCCCTCCCTCGAATGAGCGCCCCCTTCGAATAAGCGCCCCCTATTAAAGAGCAAAATTTTAACGAGCGCCCAGGGCTCTCATTATAGGATTTACGGTACTGCAATCAAGTTTCTGTGATTTTTCGAAAGTTTAAATTGTGAAAGAGGACAGGTTCAAGTTAATTGAAATGTAGTTACAGCAGCCTTAAGTGATATTGAATATACTATTGCAAATTTGATGAATATAATATGTTAGACCTTAATTAGTAGGCCTTAATTAGCTTTAATTCAGCTACCATTTATTCAGCCTACGTTAAATAAATTATTGAGTGACGATGATTGAGAATTGTACGATGACATTTCCTATGTATAATGGATAAATACAAAATTGAAATGGGCAGTTGTACAGAAAGATTAGAGAAAACGGAATTCGCAAGAAGTCAATTTATTATTCGAGCCTTTCCCTTTGCCTCCGAACTTTGTATTGTGGCACCTACGGGATATTTTGACAACGAAAGATAAATTGCAAGTCTGAATATAGTAGGGACCTCAAGAGAAACGAATGCCAACGTAAGTTTTTACAATTTCGCATTCCATTGGCACATGTTTTTGAGTTGTCAACGAAGATCCTTGCGATCTCTCGGATATCTGCGCGGATTGTTCAACCTGAAGAATGCTGTTTTCACAGTAGGGTAGGGTGGGGTAAAGTGGGTCTACGGGGTAAAGTGGGTCTATTAAGCTTTTTGCTAAATATATCCTTCCTCGTCAAATCGAAGAAAAGGTGGCTGTTTTTCTCGTAACGCCTACATAATAAGCTGCCTTTTTATATCAAACATTTGTCTTAGATTTATATCCCTTCGTTTTATAAAATAATTTTACTCAACAGCCTACTGTCCAAGAATTTCCATTCCCAGAAAAACTTTCCCTTGCCACTGTTATTTTGCTTTTCTGGTCCATTAAATGAACTTGAGGTGAAACTTTGTTCTTTTGCAAATGAAAAAACGCTTATTTCAAAGTCATTGAAGCGATAATTATTTGTCTTGATCATTACTGATCAAATTCGATCACGGCCTTCCAAGTCAAAACGTTTGTGGAGCACCGCATAAGGACAGCAGTTTTATTTTCGTCTCGGGAACGGGATTGCTTGCGATAAAAGACAAAGATTGGCACTTTATCTACTAGAAAATAGTTGGGGAATATGATTCCATTAATTTTCTTAATCATTTACCTTTAAATATTCCCCTATTGTACGAGTTTTGAAAATAGATGATTCTTGCGAGAAAGGCCTTGCGCCTGAGGATAGTTGTGTATAGCAAGGGCGTCGCCAGCCCAAAAAATGTGGGGTTGACTTAGTACTTAGTATGGAATCGAGTTATACGCAGCCATTTCTACACCGTTTTTGCTTATGAATGAATACCACAATGAGAAAACTGGGGTGGACACGTCCACCCCAGTCCACCCCCTGGCGACGCCACTGGTGTATACCATTTCGTGGGAATTTCATGTTAGAACTGCAAGAAAACTTACAATTCATGTACTGCAAAACTTTCTCGCAGCTTTTCAATAAAACCTGGCCTTTGAATCCAGTGAAGAAAACTGGACAAAAATTTATATTTGAAGTAATATTTTGGTACTCCAACTATCATTAAGATCTGGGTCTTGCTGCTTAAGGCTGAAACAATTAGTCAATAGGTCGTGCCATCAAGGTAAACATTAAAAGAACACAGAAGAAACAGAAAAAAAACAACAAACTATACAATGTTGTGTTTATGCTATCCTGTAGTATTATGCGGCTACAGTAGAAGTTATATAAGTTTGATATCTACAAAATTACACCCTGATAATAAATAAATCAAATTTGAAATGCCAACTATAAAGTTTAACAGAGCAAAACGATTGCGTTTGAGTTTCTAAATTTCTAATAGAAGCACTTTTTGAAAGGCAAGAAAGGCTTTGTTAGATATGTAAGCCAAACTTCAAGACCTTCAAGACCCGATAAAAAATCCAAAGAAATCATTCATGGAGACATGACAAAATAGGACAAAAGAAATTGTCTGCAAATAATCTTTGAAATTGCATCAGGTATTGAACGTCCCGCCAAAAAAGTTCAGGCGTTTGAAAATTCGTAGTGCCTAGAGTTTTAGAAGATTTTCCTCCCTGTGTCCCTATACCCGTGAAGGTGTTGTTGTTGCCCGTCACTCAAATTTTCAGGACACAGGGATAGAAGGAAAATGGGGCACAGGGAAACAGGGAGGAATAAAACTGCTGTAGGAACAAAAACAACTACCGCGTTTCTTCACGCCTATGGAGTACTGTATGGATTTGAATGAATCACCGAAGCATTTTTGCGATTTTTCTCACGTTTTTATGAGCACTGAAAATACAGGTAAATTCGACTTTACGAAAAATCCTTGGTTGCAAAATGCCTGAAAAAGGGCATAAAACACTTAATCAAAACGTAAAGAATTTCCTCGCACAGAACGAGAGTACATTTTGTCTCCCCCAAGAGTTCAAAAATGAAACTTTAGACAACGTTCTTTTCAACGGGTAAGAGATATAGTCGGCACATTTATTGCCATGGGATTGCAAACTTCAGTAATTGTTTAGAGAGTCGTTGATGATAACTTTCGAGGGAGACAAATGACCTTGTTGTGTGCGAGGAGATTCGTTAGGATATGATCGAAGGTTTTAGGCCTTTTTCAGGCATTTCACAACCAAGATTTTTTCGTAAAGTCAAATTCAACTAATTTTCAGTGCTCATAAAAATGCGGGGAATATTGGTAAAAACACTTCGATCTTTTAGCTATCAAGCAGAATTAGATTCATCCAAATCATCCAGTACTTATGGTATCACGAAATTTTAAAGTGAATGACCTGAGCTATAAGGCGCACGTCTATAAATAGGATAAAGAAAAACCAAAACACGCCATTGTTTTCTTTGGCTTTTCTTTCTTTGCCCACTTGTTGGATTATAAAATACAATAGGCTATTTATAAACCTATGAGATCTCATCTTTTAACTCAGGTTATTCCCTTTAAACGCCTGAACATTTTTGGCGCACCTAGTATAACAGTGCTAACAATGTATTAACAATGTTACGGTACATGTATTTTCTTATAAGAAACTCTTTATAACAAACCATCAAACTCTCAGTATTTAAGAACATTTTATCACTTGGTCTAGAAAATCCAAAGCCAACCTCGTTCCCAGGGTGTTCTTACGTCATACGCTAGTCACGAAGCCGAGTGAACACTTAGTACACTTAGTTTCAATCCGCCCAAAATAAGGGCGGATTAGCAGTCATTATGGATTTGCTGTTGGCAGGGTAACGCTCATTATGTGACCTCGATTCCAAACAACAAAGCAACATTGTAGTGGTTGTTGCTTAGTGACTAGATTTTATTGTTGTTATTCGAATAATTAGTAAGATTTCGAGAAATAGTTTGTGTTATCTATTGTATTCGAATAGCCAATCAAATTGCAGAACGGCCACTTGTATCCCAGAGTAGAGGTAGAGCAACGAACTCACTCTGGGGACGAGATTGATCCAAAGCACAACTTTCGCCAGTTTCTTGTATTCTGCTACTCGGCATTACTTGAGAAATGCCAACACAGATACATGGTTTCATAAAATTTGCTGTGAAATGTTCACGAAGACACGGGCAATATTTCGCGAATGTAAACGAAAAGAGCTTCTAAGAAACCATGAAGAAACTTTTAGAACTAAAACGATGAGACTTTTAAGAAACTTTTAGCAAATAAAAATATGTGTATGTGGAAACTGTTCTTAAACTACTGCTATTTATTCACTTGTAAGTCCGGTGGATCTAGGCCATAACAAAATTTATACATACTGTCTCTGTATACATTTTCTTGTTGGACACTCTAAAACGAAAAATTGAAAACTTTAAAGTTAGTTGACGGAGATAAATAGCTAACTCAGAGCTGCATATGCAGGGGACTGGGTAAGATAAAAATAGATCTGGTATCTTAGCCAATGAAAATTGACCAACTTCGTGTGATCAACAATTTCACGTGATCAGTTTGTTTCTGTGGTTCCAATTCCACGTGATCACTTCAGTCACGCCTGGAAAGGCAAGCGCTGATTGGTCAATTCAATTGTGCACTAAATTTCAATTGAGTTGAATTGAAACTATTTTTGGAACGACGTTGGCTTTAGGGCTCCGTCAACTAACTTTAAGAATATCAAAACAAAGAAATTCACTGTATCAGGAATAAAAAAACGCATTGTTGTTTCTAACAATATAAAAATATGTATAATGGGGACTTGACAAATACATTTCGCACTTCTCGCGTTTCCACTTAGAATTCGAGCTGAAAGTAAATAGAAATGTTCGTGTTTCCAAGAGTGTAATATCTTGTACATTAAAAATCAAAGCTTTCGGCGTGACAAATTTTCGGCAAAAACCTTTGTCGAAAATTTATCTGCCGAAATCTGAAGCCAGCTGATTTAGCCCAACAGCTATCATGATCAGGTATATAAAGAATACTCTTGGGACTGTCACACAGCCTTTTGTCTATTTCTATCATCACGAGGCTGGATTGCTAGCAAATTTGATCAAGGATTCGAGGCCTGTATTCAAGGATTTTGAGACGAAGCATTTTTATAAAATCGCCTGTAATTTGCCAACGATAAGACCGACTTTGACAAACTTAATTTTCTTATCTAAGTTGATATGTTGCTACACAGGTATTATCAGTTTATAGGAATCTGATCAATGATTTGAGAATTAAAGGTTTCAAACGTCTGTACATTATTTTACTTATATACCTGGTATATGACAAATAAAAAGAAAACAAAGCAGTTATTTAATATGCTTCCCTCTAAACAACTCAATTTATCACTTACCGACGAAGAAGTACGACACTTTGACAAACAAAGCTCAAATGTATCAGTGACTACTCGCAGTAAAGGACTCCGGCTGTTTGTTTCCCTCGCAAGAACATTCTCTAATATATGACGCTGAAATCAGAAAAAGACACACATTAAAGTGAATCAACGGAGATAAGTGGAGGTAATCTATAAATAGGACAAAGAAAACTCCTACACACTCTATTGTTCCTCTGGCTAAACAATAATCACACACGTGTTGAAATCATTGAATATAATAGGCTAATAATAGAATACCCAGACCCCTTCCGCGCGAGGCTTTTATATCCGTTGGTTCTCTTTAATGTTGAGGTTAATCGAAGCAAGAGGCAGAAATGTTTTTTATGCGCGCGCAGGCTGAGGGAGAGCTTGCGTGTCATATCTGAAATGAATGGATACAACAATGGGAAGCCTCCCCAAACGCCATGACACATAACTCGAAATTTCCCCGAAACAAAATACTGTCGACATCACCGCTCGCTCTGCGATGTAAACAAATATATATTGGAAAATAACTACGAACTTTTTTTCATAGAAAAAATGGAAAGGAATTTATTTTGTTCGTTTTTAATATTTCTTGCACATCGGTAGCTTTTATTTCGCTGCTACAAAGGGTGCCCCGTTTGCGAGAAACGCACCAAGCTAGGCCCTTAGTAAAACAAGCACATGACAAACTATTCAAAAATAATTCTATGACTGGAAACAATCAAATCTAAATTCAGAAATACTTCTCAAGTTTTTTTTTGGCAATGGTGTTTCAAATTTTCTGACAAGCTGACTAGCTGCTCCTAAAACATCCATTCCCTTGCCTAAATCAGTTCTTCTGGTCTAATTTATCACCCTTTTCAAGTTAGACTTTCTCAATTTCACATAATTTTCAATCTCCTTGGTAGACCAATACGCAAAGATAAACACAACTTAATTTTAGATTGATTCATTACAAACAATAACTTAAGAGTGGAAGGCCTTGGAAAATTGGATCAACCCATAGCACCAAAAGTCTCACATGGAAATTTCCACTTTTTAGTGCTAAAATTTTCCCCACGCACCCACCCCAGTTTTGGGTGCATAAATATGATGTAGGTCTACCAATGCTACACTACAGTGTAGGCTTCTCATCATACACAACAATAGTTAGCGAGAAAGAGAGTTCTATTGGGCAGAGAATGGCAGAGAATTTTATTCATGAATAAGGGTTCAGCACTTTTGCCATAATATCCTTGAATTAAGCTTTTAAATGTCCTGTACAATTCTCAAACATATGCCATCCTAGTACTACTCTCAATTCCACAATAGATAGGTCTGGAATAAACAGGGGGGGGTGGACAATTTCTCAAATATCCAAATAAATGGAAGGTCAGGATTAACAGGGTGGGTGGAAATTTTCTGTAAGCAGCTGAAATTTGCAAGCTGTTTTCACACAAGAGAATATAAAAACAAGCTAAGAATGATAAATAAATAGTGAAACGAAAAATACAATTAATGAAAAGCATTTCAGAAAACATGACTTCACATGTTTTACATTTTAACAGGCTCAAAACTGATAAACTGCAATAAGAATTTCCTGGGTAGATTTTGTCACAAAATAAATTTAATGGGATGTCTATTCCAGACTCGAGATTAGTTTCTTAAAATATGATAAAAACTATGTGTCCATTCTCCCTTAGGGTTAGGGTCAACATCTAAAATTTAACAAATGTATAATGTTATTTAGTAACAATCAGCAAGTCTAGCAACAAGAAATCTGTCTCGTTACTATTTAACAGTTATCAAAGGGAAAGTTATTAGCTCATTTCATGGTGGCATTGTTCCATCAAATTCATGCATTGTCCCCAAGTCCTCAGACAGCATTTCAAACTTGTAAGCTCAATTTATTCATCTTTGAGAGTTGAACATCACCAAGCAAGAGTCAGCAAACACAATGTACTATATCCACCCTAGTTCATAGGGAGATTAAATCCTAGTCTCTCATCCACGTTTCTTCATATCATCTTTATAAATTACAGAATCTTGCAATCAGTCGGTAAAACTCAGAAACCTCAAGAACCAAAGCTGGTTTGAAAACAGCTGCCAAGCTTCAATAAGAATGGTTGTTCTCTGACATTGCTTGAATCAAATTGTAACACATTCCTTTTTAACAAAGGGAAAAATGAATCCCAAATGCTGTAAGCTCCACCCTACTGTAAGCTCCACCAAAGATAATCAAATATCGTAACAGTCCTATTTCACAGGCTCAGGTGTCCCATATCTGTCCTTGATATATATGCCAAAAGTGATGCCTGGAGGGAAAAAAGAAAGTTTAACTTTGTAATTCAGCCATGAACATAACATATGCTACATATGCACAATGAAATTGGTCAAGTAACAAGTTACAACAAGCTCATTGCATGTGCAATATCAGAAAGAGATAGCAGGCTTTCAAGTTATGGGACACATTCAACTAAAAGATTCGCTTTCCACAGAAATAATTGTTTAACAACATTACTGTTTGTTGGTTTTCTGTATAGTTTGCATATGCAGGGACCACAGAGTGTTTCAAGAGTGCATGGGGCTAACAGGTATTTTTAGGCCAAATAGCAAAAAGAACCTAATGAATGCATGAGAAAATAAAAGATTTTATAAAAAGTGCAGGGGATTTAGCCACCCCCATCCCTCCATTCAGTACAGCTCTGCAGTCCCTGATGTGGGATAGGTGTCAAGGCTCTACCCTATAGAAAGTTGAACTTCTTGAAACTTAAAACAACAACAACAATGTTGTTGCCCTGGGCCTAATGTAACTTTTGATCATTTGTTTGTCTACCTGAGACAAGTGCACAAACAAAATTAAAAAGCTCTGCTTAGCAAATTTTCCGGAATGAACGGAAGCCACAAATTAGCAGTTTGATAAGGACTCTTGAGAGTTATGATATTTTGGTTTTGCGGCACCGACCAGATTTTGCGGAATTTTCGTTGAAATTTGTGTGTGCAAAACAGGCTTTTCTGTC
This sequence comes from Aurelia aurita, assembly GCA_004194415.1. Classification (NCBI taxonomy): domain Eukaryota; kingdom Metazoa; phylum Cnidaria; class Scyphozoa; order Semaeostomeae; family Ulmaridae; genus Aurelia; species Aurelia aurita. Next base: position 756,365 of record REGM01000039.1, read on the forward strand.
AGCAAATTCTGGTTGTGTTGAAATTTTGAATTTTCCTACTCATTTTAGCGATCGTGTTGCTTTTTCCACTAGATTTTATGAGATATTAGGCCATAAGGAACACCAAATAAAAATGTCAAGGAGTAATCTGTACTGTTTCTATCCCTACCATGAGCTTGTTCTGAATGCAAGCCAGAAGGCAAAGTTTTCTATTTTCGCAAACACCCTGACTTTGAATATGAAAATAACGTGAACGCAAATTTTCCGAGAATACTGACCTGTGTTGAAATGAAGTTTGTATCCTGTGGAATATTTCCTGAAATGATGGTTTTGCGGCATCGACCAGTTTTTGTGAAATTTCCATTTTCGTATTTCCATCATTTTNCCCCCCAACCAAACTTTGCTACATTGCGCCTAAACAACACTAGATATGACAACCAAACCTTTGTGACTTTTAATGAAATTTAGTTGCCAATTACAATTTCAATATTTCATTGTTCTAAAATCGGTCAGGTGACCACAATAGCACCATATTTGGAGAGTGGTCAACAAAAAAAAGCTTGAAACATCCATAACTTCTTTGTTTCTAGTCTGAATTACTTGAAACATGTATCATTCGATTGATCATGATGAGAGCTTTCATTTGATATTTAACTTTTTATTATTTGCTGACATCAGCAAAATTTAATATCTATGACGTCATTTACATTTATGACGTCATTTTTCGAATAAATAAGTAAATGAATTGAAATTTTTGTAGCACATTAGTCTTATCTTGCTTGTGTCATGCATATTGAGTTGATATGGGATGGAAAAAGAAATAATTCTATGAAAAAACTGCAGTAATGGTCTGTCCGGAGAACAGAGAGCTAATTAGGTGCTAATTGATCTATAAATAGATGCTTAAAATTGCGTTAAGGTATAAATTTGATTTTACTATCTGTTTTCTATCATTTAAGACCATTTGCATTCAAATCGGTTGAGTAAGTATTTAAATAGAATTTTTCTTGTGAAGAAGCTAAATTTGCCAATTTTCCATTGTTTTTGGTCGCCTAGCAACGAATCACGTGATTAATTAATTACCATTGTTATATTTGAAAAGCCCATTGTCCAAAAAACAATTGAGGTAAGTCTCATTGTTATAACATGTGTATTCTCAGAGAAAAAGAGGGGGGGCGAAAAACGCCCCCCCCCCCATGCCAAAATGTCATAAAATACCCCATGTGAAATAGGGTTAAAAAACGGTATTGACGAATCTTCCCATGATATGTGTCTATTTTTAAAGCAAGGTTCGGGACCCTTAGGTTGGTTGAAAATTATGGCCCAAATTTACAAAGCATGACTCATCAATTGATTTGCACTCCCAGCTGAGGGGTATGTAGGTACTGTGTTCAATGGAAGCTACCTTATCAAACTGCAAAATTTCAATGACATCAGTGAATCATATGGAGTCTTCCAAATAAGCTAAGATTCTGCCACAAGAATTTTTTTTAAAGTTCTAATACTATAACCTTCCTCAAATTTTTACTAAAACCTTCCTCGAAACCAGGTTTGTAGGTTTGTGAGGATTTTGTGTCTCTGGGCTATGGGACTTTTCAGTATTGCCTCACTGAGAAAAAACATCTGACTTTGAATTAACGCGAATTTTCAAAATTTGAGTTAATTTCAGGCATTGTTAATATCCTAGAGTAACGTGGTATGAACACAAAGTATATATATATATTTCAACTGCCATGCCACTGTAATCATTCCATATGTAAAATGATAGTGAAATATAAAATGAAATGCATCATGTGCTATTTCTCATTGCAGTAGTTTACACCCTTAGTGACTCAACAGAAAGTGTCTGAGTCTGGCCAGGTTGACCGTAAGTACCCCAAGATAAAACCTTAGTCAAAAAGCACAGAAATCCTGCAACCCTAATGAATTCGTTTTTTATTCATGATCAAGAACAAATAAATTACCTTGTTTGGTTGCAAGCAGCAAGATACACAATATTCATAAACTTTACAGCATCTGTTTTGCTGGCAGGTATTGCAACTAAAGCGTTCTGTGGAATTTCGGTCAGGAATACAACATCCACTCAACCCAAGGTCACCATGGGAACAGACATATCCTGAAAAAGATATGATAATTTTTGAGCATATTTTGAGAAAGAATACTGTAGTCTGGATGAATTTTGAAGCAGATTTAAATATAGAATACAATTTGATTATAGTAAGCATTTACTACAAATTCCCACATGTGAGAAATCATTTTGCACCATCTATAGCCTTGTTCCACGTTCCACCTTGGTCTGTTGGCTGGTGCATGTCAAGGCTAAAAAAACTTGTTCTTGGCTGACACATTCTTTGTTTACTTTTTCGATCTTCCATACAAAACCTCCAATAGGTTCGGCCCTTGATTAGCTAATTGCACATTAGCAAATACTTTGGTGGTAACTCTTTGGAAAACGATACAGTACAGGTCTCTCGCATATATATTAACATGGTTTTCCTGCCTAAGAATTCTCAAGAATTCTTAAGAATATCTTTAGTTCCTCAAGAATTCTTCTTTGAAAAAATTTACAGTCTTTCCTATGACTCAAGAATTCTTATCAGAATGTGAAGAATTCTTGAAAATTCTCAAGAGTTCTTGAGAATTATTGTCATGTTAAGGTGCACAAGGCCTGTACTGTATAATATTCACTTGATACAATATACAACTTGTAAGCTGAAACAAAGTTATATGAATGTAATTGGTTTGGCAAAGTTACTTTGAAGTCCTTGTAATGATAAATTTACATGTTGAAGATAAGTGAAAGGTTTTGAATAGGCTAAAGAAATACACATGCAAGTCTTTCTTTGTCTGAACGTAGGCAAGCATCTTGGTTTCAATTTACTCTAAAAATTAGTGAGGGCTTAAACCCTTTTATATCTGTTACGTAACTTTAGGAAGTTACTGAAATTAAAAATGTTCCAATCATAATAGTGAGGACATGAGCTATATACTGTATATACCTTTCTCGTCAGCAATAAGATGTTGCCCTTGTACTGAATTCCTGCATCTTCTCACAGAGGTCTTATTTTCTAGATCAAGCCATCTAAAATTATTGACATGGACTGAATGTCTAACAGCTTTGTCATAGTATCTTCCCTGAAGGATAGACAATAGACATAAATCAGAACATCCTAGGTAAATTGCCACATTAACATGACAAGAATTCTTAAGAATTCTTAAGAATTTTCAAGAATTCTTGACATTATGATAAGAATTCTTCAGCCATATGAAAGACTGTAAATCTTGATAAACAAGAATTCTTAAGAAACTGAAAGCATTCTTAATAATTCTTGAGAATTCTTAGGCAGGAAAACCATGTTAATGGGCGCAAGGCCTGTACTGTAGAGATCTACAGTACAGGCCTTGCGTACATTAACATTCAAGAATTCTCAAATGATTCTTTAGAATTCTTCAAATCCTGATAAGAATTCTTGAGTGGTTGAAACTCTCTAACATATCAATTTTAAGCAAGAATTCTCAAGAAATTTGTAAGAATTCTTAGACAAGAAAACAGTGTTAATGTGCGCAAGGCCTGTACTGTACCTGGTGAGTGAAAAAAACGTGCAGTTTTTGAAAAATCATCAAAATTTGATATTACTGATCAAGAAAATTTATTTTCGCTCATTTGTGTCAAGAACCAAATTAATCTTCTGCCCATTGCAAGTGTTAAATAAGCTTTGAATTCCTGGGAATGTATGCTTTTAGAAGATACTTTGCATCGAAGCATACTCTGATGATGTCACAACAAATGATTACTAAAGTAAATTTTGATGCGGTCCATCACTTAAATTGGTTTCTCATGTCCTTGATGAAGCTTATGTCATGCAGGACTTGGGCTTTTATATGAAATCACAAATTAAAGAGTTCTGGCTAAAGATACAATTTTTTGTGAAAATTGCTCAAATAGGCTTTTTTTCATACTGTAAAAATATATTGTCTCTGTGATCTTCTTTTCAGGAATAAAATAACAATCACCAACTAAATCTATTTTATTCTTGACAAACATAAACAAAATCAAATTTTGGTGATTTTCCAAGAGGTGCAAGTTTTTTTTACTCACCCAGTATGAAGACAGGAAGAATTTTTCAAAAAGTATTTTTCGAAAGTTGAAACTTTCGAATTTAAAAATTCTTAAACAAGAAATGTGCACAAGTACAAGAAGGCCTGTACTGAAACAACCTTTCTTACACTCAGCACCAATGGTTAACTGGTTAATGAGTGCTTGAATGGCCTCCTTAGGAGCTCCCCTATCCTCCTTCCCCGACTTACCTTTTTCAACACCAATATCATTACAACTAACAAGACAGCAATGGACACCACAACCGTCAACCAGCGCTTAACAAAGGGCTTTGTCATCTGCAGACACCTTGGTAACGCTGATATCCCGCGATAAAATGCAACACGTAGTCTATAAGCCGCTGTTCACGTTCGAGTCGCCTGTGGTTGCTTCTTTCAATTTTAGGCCCGTCTGTGGATGTGGTCGCTGTCTTTGCAAGGTCTCTCCAACCTTTTTAAACACGTTGATACATGGGCTATTGAGTTTCTTTTGACGCCTTTGATTTTAAGTTGTATTCAGTTCAATCCAAATGGTATATCTTCATTAGATGCCACAAAATCCAACTTTTCCTCAGGAACGTAATGGCGGCATCCACCACAGCTCTCTCCCCGATCTTTTCTGGCAAGTACTTTATGTATGGTTCTGCATCAACAATGCTCCCTCGCAAATGTCTGATATTGCGTTGCGCAGCTCCTAACCCTTGCTTTGACCCCTGCACCCTGCACAAAATACCTTGGGAAATCATCCAAGTATCTAGACCATGGATATATGTCCGGGGGGATCAAAGGAGGTGGAAATCAAAGCGGATCCATTTGGGTCCGATTCCGTGTAAATGCAAGATATTTTGGGACGGTCCCTTGTAAAAGCTTGCAAAATTTTGGGATCGATCCCATTTTGCTCGTGTAAACGGGGTCTTAACCCTATTTCACATGGGGTACTTTTTTGATATTTTGGCATGGGGGGCGTTTTTCGCCCCCCCCCCCCCTCTTTTTCTCTGAAACTACAAAGGATACAACAATGAGATTTACCTCAATTGCTCTTTGGACAATAAGCTTTTCAAATATAGCAATTGCAATTAATTAGTCACGTGATTCGTTGCTAGGCGACCAAAAAACAAAGGAAAATTGGCAAATTTATGGCTTCTCCACAAGAAAAATTCTATTTAATTNCTTTGATTTTAAGTTGTATTCAGTTCAATCCAAATGGTATATCTTCATTAGATGCCACAAAATCCAACTTTTCCTCAGGAACGTAATGGCGGCATCCACCACAGCTCTCTCCCCGATCTTTTCTGGCAAGTACTTTATGTATGGTTCTGCATCAACAATGCTCCCTCGCAAATGTCTGATATTGCGTTGCGCAGCTCCTAACCCTTGCTTTGACCCCTGCACCCTGCACAAAATACCTTGGGAAATCATCCAAGTATCTAGACCATGGATATATGTCCGGGGGGATCAAAGGAGGTGGAAATCAAAGCGGATCCATTTGGGTCCGATTCCGTGTAAATGCAAGATATTTTGGGACGGTCCCTTGTAAAAGCTTGCAAAATTTTGGGATCGATCCCATTTTGCTCGTGTAAACGGGGTCTTAACCCTATTTCACATGGGGTACTTTTTTGATATTTTGGCAGGGGGGCGTTTTTCGCCCCCCCCCCTCTTTTTCTCTGAAACTACAAAGGATACAACAATGAGATTTACCTCAATTGCTCTTTGGACAATAACCTTTTCAAATATAACAATTGCAATTAATTAGTCACCAACCTCGTCCCCAGGGCCTTTTGTCATCCGTCTCCGTCCAAATATGACAAAAGACCCTGGGGACGAGGTTGATTAGTCACGTGATTCGTTGCTAGGCGACCAAAAAACAAAGGAAAATTGGCAAATTTATGGCTTCTCCACAAGAAAAATTCTATTTAATTAATTGCATGGCCGATTTTAATTCTAATGGTCATAATGGAAAACACCCTGTAGATTAAAAATATCTACTTTCAAGCAATTTTAAGTATCTATTAATAGAACATTTAGCATTTAATTAACTCTTTGTACTCCGGACAGAATTTCACTTCCGTTTTTTCATAGTATTCTTCCTATTTCCAATCCATATTGACTCAAAATGCATTAAACAAGCAAAATAAAGATACTTTGCTGCAAAATTTTCAATTCATACACTTATTCATCCGAAAAATGACGTCACAAATGTAAATGACGTCATAGATATTAAATTTTGCTGATGTCAGCAAATATGGAAAAATTTTATATCAAGTGAAAGCTCTCATTATGGTTGATCGAATGATGCATGTTTCAAGTCGATCAGACCAGAAACAAAAACATTATGGGCGTTTGAAGCTTTTTTTTGTCGACCACTCTCCAAATATGGTGCTATTGTGGTCACGTGACCAAATCTAGAACAATGAAGTATTGAAATTATAATTGGCTACTAAATTTCATTAAAAGTCACTAAGGTTTGATTGTTATACCTTGTGTAGTTTAGGCGCAATGTAACAAAGTTTGGTTGGGGGGGCGAAAACGAAAAGCACGGAAAGCCCGTTTTCAGAAATCCTCCACTTCAGAAATTTATTAATTACCCCTAAACCAATCGGTCTATCGAAATTCTGTAAAAAGCATGGTATTACCCATATTCTTGGCAATCGAAAGATATATTAAACGCTATCGTTTACTTTCGCAGGCTTTGAGAAGGGTCATTTTGAAATATTTTGTAGGTTTCAGAAGAACTTCGTTATCCACTCCGCTAATCTAAAGATTTTAATCAAACTTTTATACCACGGACACTACATGTTCATGGAGACACATGGCAATTTTGAAGGCAAAAACTTGGCTAGATTTTCCGCAATAAAATTTTAAAGTTTTGTAGCCTACTCGACAACAAAGACTATACTGAAATTTTCCACACATGCTTGCAAGCGCTTCACCAATTCTTTTGCACTTGCCTAGCGATAATCGACTGACCAATTTTTCTAGTGTTTGTTGTCGAGTAGGCTACCAAATTTTAAAATTTTATTGCGGAAAATCTAGACAAGCTTTTACCTTCAAATCTGGCATCTGTCTCCGTGAACATGTCCATGTCGTGTCAGTGGTAAAAAAGTTTGATTTAAATCATTAGATTAGCGGAGTGGATAATGAATTTCTTCTGCAACCTAAAAAATATTTTTAAATGACCCGTACGCGTGACCTTCTAAACCATGACAAACATATTGTTTCTCTACCAAAAAATTGAAACAACGCATACATTGTGTTAGAGTACAAAAGGAAAAACTAATGTTACTTATGTTGCATCCCTTGGGGACTAGTCATTTAAATTGTCATTGTTAGCAAGCTGAAAGTTCTTTTGCTAGCGATACTTTTAATCAAAATGGCTACATCACAACATCGCAAATAAATAAGGAAAGAAATCTCCGATTTTAACAAACTAAATTTCTAAAACTAATTCAGCCTTTTTTCTGCAATATAAAACTTCAACACTCCCGATTTGACTTATTCTTCACCAGAATATGGCTTGCTAAACGCCCCACGTTTTTTCTGACTCACCCGGTATATATATATTTTTTATAATTTGACAGTAACGCGTGGTATCGCGTCACTTCTTAGGTATTTTCACATGTAATAGCAATAGAAGCTACAGTAACGCGTCAGTAATGCGTAAGTAACGCGTTAGTAACGCGTTGGTAGTGCGTCAAATTTGTTTCGTTGGGTGTTACGTGCCCAAATTTGGTTGCTAGAAATTTGATCAAGGATTTTAGGCCTGTTTTGAAGGATTTTGAGATGAAGCATTTTTACAAATCGCTTGTATTTTGAGAAGGATACGCCTGATTTTGCCAAATAAATTCCTATATTAGCTAGACAGGTATTATCATGTTTTAGGAATCTGATAAATGGTTTAAACTACAAGCTTCAGGCTTTCTAAAGTCCAAACATTTTTCTGACTCCCCTGTATCATATGTACGCCATTATCAACAATATTTTCAACACTATTTCCCAGAAATGCTCGATGTGCCACACTTTTGTGCCAATGTTGTAGAAATATTTTCAAAATGATTACAAGTCGTTGGTTTAAGTGTTGAATATATCGAAAACATAAACGTAAGTAGTAAAACCGTTTTAGAAAACTTTCACTTCTGAAAAACAGTATGAATAACAATGCCAATAAAATATAATATCTTGAATAAAATATTTTCAGACAATCTNAATTACAGTGTCTCTCTCTCTTCCAAATAAATTCAAGTACCGGGCGAGTCAGAGAAAACGTGAAGTGTTCAACAAGCCATATTCTGGTGAAAAACAAGCCAAATCGGGAGTGCTGAAGTTTTATATTGCAGATGAAAGATCGAATTCGTTATAGAAATTTAGTTTGTTAAAATCGGTGATTTATTTAAAATGGGTCAGATGCCGTTCATACCGTTCTAGGATTATGGTTAATTTATCTTGAAGATGCTTAAAAAAGAAACAGAAATTTCTTATACATATTTGAATCAAAACAATGTCATCTGTGATCATCTACAAGGAAGAGGGCTACTTATTTAATTGCCTTGGAGATCACTTGTGCAATCATCGTCATTCTAAAGCTTAACTAACGTAATAACTGGCTTTTCGAGACTTCTTAAAAGCAGCGTCAAGTAGCATAGGTTTCAAGTCTTTAAAAAGGTCGGTGTAAAATTCTGTGACCTATTTCTTTGAATGGAATGGCTTAAAAGAAACTTTAGCTACTTTGTTATAATTCTGCCTTTGGACTTTTCAGAAATCTTCAATATTTTCAGAATTAGAGTGCTTTTCTCCTTTTTTAAGTGTTCAAGAAAAATTTTGAAAAAATCTTAAAATTATCGTAATTTCTAAACTTTTAAGGAAACATCGAATAATTCTCCAGAAAAACATGGTTTATGAAGGTCTACAATATGGTATCAAGCAAAAGTTTTTCACTATTCTAGTTTGCGATTTAGAAATTTGATGACGTCCCATCCTCAAATGAGTTGAAATATGAAATACGCTGTAATTTCGAAAATATTGAAGATTTCTGAAAAGTCCAGGAGTAGAGTTATTACAAAGTAGCTAAAGTTTCTTTCAAGCCATTCGATTCAAAGAAATAGGTCACTGAATTGTACACCGACCTTTTTACGCGAATTTAAAGATTTGGAACATATGCTGCGTCAAGTAACATTATCGAGAACTTCCGAAAGTTATGACCGATTTTAAGGAAAGAATCTTCTACATCTAAGTTAGCATTTTTGCTGCAAAATGATTTGTAATTCATTGAACTTGATGTATGTTTATTCATACAGACGACATGTCACGTGACTTGATCAATTCGCGCTCGAAAATCAGACTTTGGGTAAATGAAGCCATTACAAAGTATAGCGTCGCACTGGGATTTCGAGACTGTCTCGTCTATTTATCGCAATAAATAAATAAATTCAAAAGGGTTGAAAGCTGTTAAAATTATTCAAAAACTTTAGCAGATAGATAGGCGAATGTCTAAAAGGAAGGTTGACTTTGAAGAAGAGACGAGCAACTCACAGCCGACAGAGTTTGTGGTGCTAACTACGAAATTATCGACACAAAGGCAAGTTTCCCACAGCTTTCTTGGCCTAAATTTTTGTTTTGCTTTTAAAAACAGCATGTGCCTGTGTTTATTTCACAGGTTTAGGTCTGACTGACAATTGCTACCTGTCCTTTCCCTACTCACTATCGCGAGGTAGAATAGAGGAGCAATTTTATACAACTTTTTGCAAATTTCCTATAGATTCCTATAGAAATTTTCTGAACATTTACCCCAAAACAAGATGGCGTCGTGTTTTCAACGCTGCTGTGACGTCATGCCGTCTGTATCAATAAGATTATTATAAAAAAAATCAGATACATCATTTTAAGAAACAATGTAGATAATTTAATTGTTGAAATACTGCATCTGCTAACGCAACTCTATCACAAGATTTGGCGTTAAAGACCGACCATTGACCAGCATGCTTTGCGCGAAGTAAGTGATTTTGCTTTCCACAGCTCCGTAGTTTCTGACTTTCAGAAAGTATTGAAAAACAAAAACAAACGATCGCAAAGCATGCGGGTCAATGGTCGGTCTTTAAGATCTAGAATAACATTCCACAAAAAGTTAGAATTTCTCCAACGAAAAAAGTCTTTGGAAAGCGTTACAAGCAGTTGTTATTGCAAAACTATTAGAGATACAAAATCTATTGGTATCCAAACCCCCACTAGTTCTTTCTCCTTAATTTATCCTGCGCTTTCCCCTCCCCTGCCTGTCATTGAAAACTGAATTTGGTCGAAAAAGTTTTTCTGTGACTGCTGCAAATGTTCATAACATTATTTATCCGTTGATTATCTTAATTTTTGTAGCCATAGAGTTCTTGCACTTTGAATTAAATCTATTTCATTTACGGTATTTTACACGTATAACATAATCTTTCTCGTTCGTTAGACCATATGTCACTGAGGGCAAATGGCTCGAAAGCTCTTCCAGAGTTTTTTCATATATGTTCTTAGATGCTTCCTTAAAATTTATTACGTCAAAAGTATTTTTCCGTAGTATTAGTAGCATCACTTTGTTTTAGCTGAGAATTTACCCGAATTTACATGAAATTGAATTGAAATTGAAATTGTTTAAAGGCAGTCTGTCACGCATCTGATTGGCTGGAGAAAAGTCAGAGCTCAACACAACGAATGTCTTTGTGAATCTGTGCATTGGGAACAAAGGAGGGCTGATCTGTATCACTTTCTACGGCCGTAGAAAGTGATTAGGATCAGCAGCCATTCAGTTCTCCTATTCTTCGTATTGTCCTGATCACCCAATCAGATGCGTGACAGACTGCCTTTAAGTCACGCTCGTTAATGCAGTTGATTAACGTTTTATCTCTGTTAATGAAATACATACATACATACAAACATACATACAAACATACATACAAACATACATACCTATTTTATTTGTTCCAGCAGGTTAAGGGGTTGGCAGCACAGAGGCTGATGTGGACCTGCATTGAAATGAGCATTGAAATAAAGAAAGCGCATACAATGTGCACATATTTCTTGCACAGTCCCATAAGCGGCGGGGCCAGTGCTGAGATATTGCTGCACACAGCGGCTCTACCATGGCTGTGAATATTGCTCTACCGTTGTAAAGGCGCTGTAAAAAGTGTTTCCATTTGTCTCAACTACATCCCAGCCAACTCATTGTTGTAAAATGGCGCCATACTTGCTCATATTTGATTGGCTAGTTCCAGTCATGTGTTCTATGAGGTTATGAGAACAATGGCTGGATCACAGACACGTCCCCGAACCGCTTCGACCTATGTTTCCATTAAAAATTTCTCGTGGCTGACTGAGCGTCATAAGGGTCGGGAAAGTTGAACAAAATTCAACTCTTACGACGTCACTACCGCTTCAGAGCAACAGTCGCAGCCATGGTAGAGTCTTTCCATTAAATCTGAAAACGTCGCAGCACTGTCTCGGCACTGGTACAGCAGCCCTACAGCAGTGTCTCAGCACTGTCCCCGCCAATTGCGACTAAATGGAAACCAGGCTTAGAACATTTGATATCGGCTTATTTCATGTTGGACAGATTTGACACTACAAGATTGATCAATTGCCATGATGTACGAAATCAAGAATGCGTAAGGATCATTTCATGTTTGTTTCATTGTTTCATGCCCGATTTCATTCTAAAATTACGCAGGGCATGCAAAATTCGATGGCTAACGGTTGCACGTACGTAGCCTGCGTGCAGACTCGCACTCATGGGAAAATTGAAAAGAGGGAAATTTTCGGGGAATTTGTGTAGCTAGTTCATAAAATTTGTCCTACCTCTTAAATTTAGGTTTACATTGCAGGGAAATGGGCTGGCACAAAAGAATGAATAAATGCTTTTGGTAAAATGACATGCAAGGAAATGTACACAGGGATCGAGGCAACTGATAGTTAATTTTTCGTTTGTATTTACACAATAGGCTCTAATTATCATTCTTATTTCGCTACTTACTGAAAAGACTGGGACTCTGGAAATTGATTCATATTTGCTTTAGCTGAACGCAGAAGGCGAAACGAACAGGTGTTCTGCATTTGGCGGCAGTACTTCCCATCTCAGTCATCAACGCTAATGATCCATTTCAGTATCTTTTATCTAGTCACTGATTAATTGACTATATCGATTATTACTGCTGGCCAATTTGCAAATTATCAACAAAACGACATCATTAAGGATCATTTGTAGCATGTAGGCTTCGATAAATAGAATTCGTTCTTATGCTTGATTGTTTCGAAAGGGATCAGGCAAAAGTTTAGACTTGCCTCAAGTCAATTTCATGAAGTCCGTCTGACCGATCCCTTTCCCATAGTTCCCGGATCTGCCATTCCAACTTTCCGTAGCGGAACGGCGGATCCGGGAACTATGGGAAAGGGATCGGTCAGACGGACTTCACGAAATAGACTTGAAGCAAGTCTAGCAAAGGCGCGGAGAACGCAACAATCTTGAGTGTACAATCATAACTCAGGACAGCGGCGCATCCAGCCCAAGGTTGAAGGGGGGGGGGCATGCAGAAAGTGCACCAACAATATAATAGAAGCGCGGCGCGCGCAAACTTTTTTACTCCTGGTTAAGGAAATTCTTTGGATTTTCCACTAAATAACGCATTTATTTACATGTTTTCGCAATATTCTGATCGAAGCAGTTAAACAAAAGTGCGTTAGTGTCACTATGAGGGGTGCATTTCTAGCCAAAACGGGGGCACCAAGCTGAGTTTTCATCATGAAGTGGAGGGGGCAATTGACCCCACTTGCCCCCTAAATCCACCAATGACTCAGGACACTCAGGACCCTCAGGACAGACTTTTTAATCATCCAAAAGGATCTTATGTTTAATACAGAAGGGGCACTAATTTCGAGATTTGGGAATAATTTCGTTAGTCATGGAAAAATTCTTGTAATTTTCGTAGCGTTGCAAAATTTTTGTGGAACAGCACTCAATATCCACAACATTCCTGAAAAGATATCAATAGTTCCCTAACTTTTGAAAAAAAGACCCTAATACTACCCTGGGTACTTGGTATATTTTTTTGACGGGATGTGCGCACTCCTTTCCGGGTATCGTTTTCGCCTCTTTTTTCTAGAGCCGGGTATCAAAAGAAGGCAATTTTTCTAAAGCCGGTTGTCAAAAGGGGTATTTTGTTAGAGCGGAGCGGGCTGTTATTTCATTGTTGCACAGTGTATTTTTTGCGTTTTAGAGTACATACTTTTCGCCGATTTTTTCTAAAGCCGGGTATCATTAGGAGGGGAAAATTCTAGAGCCGGGTCAAAAAATTCTTTCTTGGAGTGCACACCCCCGTACTAGTCTATTTAAAGTCAAGTACCTCCCTCGGGATATATGTTCTTTCCAAAAGTTTGTTTGACCGTTTCACCATGGTTCGACTGTTTGTTATTAGTTTTTTCGTCTCCCTTTTTATCAATCATTATTATTTCTTGTTGCGATAGCAGTGTCGCAACTCCACAAAGCATCATGTACATATCAATTAGAATTAGGACCGTGAAAGTCCGTGAAAAAGTGCGTAAAAAATTCATGATTTCCATTCTCAACACTGCAACTATATCCAAGTAAGACTCCCAGTAGACTGATGATATGAGTCTAAGTTTTGCTCCATTGAATTGAANGCGTCGAATCTTTTAAGGTGATATAACTGGCTATTCCATCTTTCTTTAGACTTATTGGCTTGAAATGAACTTTAACTACTTTACTTACTATAATCCTACCGTATTCTATTTTGATATCTTGAATACTATCCGAATTACAGTGTCTCTCTCTCTTCCAAATAAATTCAAGTACCGGGCGAGTCAGAGAAAACGTGAAGTGTTCAACAAGCCATATTCTGGTGAAAAACAAGCCAAATCGGGAGTGCTGAAGTTTTATATTGCAGATGAAAGATCGAATTCGTTATAGAAATTTAGTTTGTTAAAATCGGTGATTTATTTAAAATGGGTCAGATGCCGTTCATACCGTTCTAGGATTATGGTTAATTTATCTTGAAGATGCTTAAAAAAGAAACAGAAATTTCTTATACATATTTGAATCAAAACAATGTCATCTGTGATCATCTACAAGGAAGAGGGCTACTTATTTAATTGCCTTGGAGATCACTTGTGCAATCATCGTCATTCTAAAGCTTAACTAACGTAATAACTGGCTTTTCGAGACTTAAAAGCAGCGTCAAGTAGCATAGGTTTCAAGTCTTTAAAAAGGTCGGTGTAAAATTCTGTGACCTATTTCTTTGAATGGAATGGCTTAAAAGAAACTTTAGCTACTTTGTTATAATTCTGCCTTTGGACTTTTCAGAAATCTTCAATATTTTCAGAATTAGAGTGCTTTTCTCCTTTTTTAAGTGTTCAAGAAAAATTTTGAAAAAATCTTAAAACCATCGTAATTTCTAAACTTTTAAGGAAACATCGAATAATTCTCCAGAAAAACATGGTTTATGAAGGTCTACAATATGGTATCAAGCAAAAGTTTTTCACTATTCTAGTTTGCGATTTAGAAATTTGATGACGTCACATCCTCAAATGAGTTGAAATATGAAATACGCTGTAATTTCGAAAATATTGAAGATTTCTGAAAAGTCCAGGAGTAGAGTTATTACAAAGTAGCTAAAGTTTCTTTCAAGCCATTCGATTCAAAGAAATAGGTCACTGAATTTTACACCGACCTTTTTACGCGAATTTAAAGATTTGGAACAAATGCTGCGTCAAGTAACATTATCGAGAACTTCCGAAAGTTATGACCGATTTTAGGGAAAGAATCTTCTACATCTAAGTTAGCATTTTTGCTGCAAAATGATTTGTAATTCATTGAACTTGATGTATGTTTATTCATACAGACGACATGTCACGTGACTTGATCAATTCGCGCTCGAAAATCAGACTTTGGGTAAATGAAGCCATTACAAAGTATAGCGTCGCACTGGGATTTCGAGACTGTCTCGTTTATTTATCGCAATAAATAAATAAATTCAAAAGGGTTGAAAGCTGTTAAAATTATTCAAAAAGTTTAGCAGATAGATAGGCGAATGTCTAAAAGGAAGGTTGACTTTGAAGAAGCGACGAGCAACTCACAGCCGACAGAGTTTGTGGTGCTAACTACGAAATTATCGACACAAAGGCAAGTTTCCCACAGCTTTCTTGGCCTAAATTTTTGTTTTGCTTTTAAAAACAGCATGTTCCTGTGTTTATTTCACAGGTTTAGGTCTGACTGACAATTGCTACCTGTCCTTTCCCTACTCACTATCGCGAGGTAGAATAGAGGAGCAATTTTATACAACTTTTTGCAAATTTCCTATAGATTCCTATAGAAATTGTCTGAACATTTACCCCAAAACAAGATGGCGTCGTGTTTTCAACGCTGCTGTGACGTCATGCCGTCTGTATCAATAAGATTATTATAAAAAAAATCAGATACATCATTTTAGGAAACAATGTAGATAATTTAATTGTTGAAATACTGCATCTGCTAACGCAACTCTATCACAAGATTTGGCGTTAAGATCTAGAATAACATTCCACAAAAAGTTAGAATTTCTCCAACGAAAAAAGTCTTTGGAAAGCGTTACAAGCAGTTGTTATTGCAAAACTATTAGAGATACAAAATCTATTGGTATCCAAACCCCCACTAGTTCTTTCTCCTTAATTTATCCTTCGCTTTCCCCTCCCCTGCCTTTCATTGAAAACTGAATTTGGTAGAAAAAGTTTTTCTGTGACTGCTGCAAATGTTCATAACACTCTTTATCCGTTGATTATCTTAATTTTTGTAGCCATAGAGTTCTTGCACTTTGAATTAAATCTATTTCATTTACGGTATTTTACACGTATAACATAATCTTTCTCGTTCGTTAGAACAACCAACATACTCTGACAGGACACTGTGTAATATCTCTTTTACGAAAGTTTTGTTTCGTCTACATTACATGCTTAAAACAATTTATAAAACCGATGCAATTTTGGTGAATTAACAACAACAAAACCTGAAGAATATCGAAGATACTCGAGAATCGAGAAACTCTTAAATAATTCAAGTAAGTACAATAATGTGATTTCTAAGAGTTCGAATAAATTATTCTTACAGAAGGGTTTACTCATGTGACCAGATATCATGGATGAAATAGAATGTTACATCCGCAAAACGAATGGTTAGAATGAAGGAAGCCTTTGGCTGATCCACGGCACAAGGTTACATGAAAAATTTATAGATTTTCATAATTATACTATTTTACACCAAATGAATTGCTTATAAATTAAATAGTCAACCTCGTGACAAAATTTGAAACATCTCTGTGTGACACAATTAATAGAAAATATTCTTTACAATATGGTATGTTTTTAAAAAGTACTGCATTTTGCTCCTGCAATGATATTTAATTTTGATAAAAAAAGAAAACTAAGTCAGTAGATTGCTGAAATTTAAAAATAACTCGACTAAACTTCCTGCCATTAGGTGCAACAGCCAAAATTCGGAAAACTGATAGGCAAGTTAACATGGTAAGTGTGATATTTTCTACCTATTTTAAAAGAAATGCACTTTTTTATACATCACAACTGCATATTAGTTTTCTCGCACTTCATTGCTGAAGAAAAAATAAACAAACTTCCCATGGAAATTGGGGCAATACTGGGGTGCACTGAGAGCTGTGAAAGTGTTGAATTTATTCTGTATTTATTCTTAACCAAAAAATGACTATGCCAAAATCGATGTGAAAGTTAGGGCATATTAGGGGTAATATATGGTACTTCCCCTAATTAATTGCTTACCAGTTTTTGCAAATTTGCTCAGTTTTGGGTTGGGTTTTTTTTTGGCTTGCAGGCAACATGTACATAGTTAGCCTTTTGCCAAATCCTGCGCGATAAACAAAAAGCTGCAGCCTGCTTTAGCAAGGATATGTACTTTTAACTATTGGCAGACACGTGGAAATAGCCTGAAGCTGAATTCACACAGTATTCATACAGTAGAAAGAAGCAAACTGGTGAGTGCAAAATATGGTTCTGGCATAGAATATTAAACATAAGTTGGAGGGATAAAGTGTGAAACGATGATGTCTAGCATAGAGCTGGAGAAAGAAGGTACAGTACCTGTTAAGAACAATAAACATCTGACCAGGACACAAAAATGCCTCGCACACAAACCAGACACGAAAGCCTTCTGAAAGGCTGACTGAAAAAGACTTAAAAGGCAAGAGACCCAGAGGTAGAAAGAGAACTGGAATGCTGGATTCGGTGCTTGATGGTTCGTATGCAGAATTTAAAGACAAAGCCTTGAAGCGTGAAGTCTACTCTAATTATTAGGAGGAGAGCTGCCATCAGCAGGCAGAACAAACGACAATATAATGAATAGATAAATTATTAAAGTACCATAAATTAGCGTAGATGTAAAAAACTCGACATTTTGAGCATATACTACTCGTTATCAAGACTACAAAACTCAGAGAGAGAAGAATACAGAACATCACTCAGAACACTCAGAACACTCAGAGAGAGAAAAGCTCGTACTTCATGATTGATGCAAAAAGCCTTGTTTTGGTAGACATAGGTCTTGTTTGGGCAATGGGCAAAAGGCTTCAAGTGTGAATTCAGCTTACATGCTACGTCACCTTCCTCTAGAGATGTCATGAATGCAGTTTTACCTTTCTGAACCAAAATCACTGCATGAATTTCCACAGAGTTGNGAAAGAAGGTACAGTACCTGTTAAGAACAATAAACATCTGACCAGGACACAAAAATGCCTCGCACACAAACCAGACACGAAAGCCTTCTGAAAGGCTGACTGAAAAAGACTTAAAAGGCAAGAGACCCAGAGGTAGAAAGAGAACTGGAATGCTGGCTTCGGTGCTTGATGGTTCGTATGCAGAATTTAAAGACAAAGCCTTGAAGCGTGAAGTCTACTCTAATTATTAGGAGGAGAGCTGCCATCAGCAGGCAGAACAAACGACAATATAATGAATAGATAGATGATTAAAGTACCATAAATTAGCGTAGATGTAAAAAACTCGACGTTTTGAGCATATACTACTCGTTATCAAGACTACAAAACTCAGAGAGAGAGAAGAATACAGAACATCACTCAGAACACAGAACAGAACACTCAGAGCAGGCAGAAGAACACTCAGAGAGAGAAAAGCTCGTACTTCATGATTGATGCAAAAAGCCTTGTTTTGGTAGACATAGGTCTTGCTTGGGCAATGGGCAAAAGGCTTCAAGTGTGAATTCAGCTTACATGCTACGTCACCTTCCTCTAGAGATGTCATGAATGCAGTTTTACCTTTCTGAACCAAAATCACTGCATGAATTTCCACAGAGTTGTTTATGAAAGAGACATTTTTAGGTAGCCTCGTGATGGTTGTCCCATGTGGATATTGTAAACGAGGTTACAAGAACGCGAGCACAAAATGGCGGCCAAACCTATGCTCTTCACATTGAGAAAGCATTGGAAAAAATCATTATTTGCAGCTTGTTTGTCGCTTTATGGATCATACTATGCTTCTGGAAAATATAGAGAATATGTAGTTCGACGAGAGATTTGTAATGAAGCCAGGAAAATCGGGCAGGAGCCGATAGGTGCCTTGGAAAAACCACGCCGAATGTACGTTTTTTTGAACCCACAAGCCAACAACGGCAAAGCAGTGAAAATGTACGACAAAGATGTCGCCCCAGTCTTGCATTTAGCTGGCATTGATGTAACATTAATAAAGAGTGATTATGAAGGCCATTTGAAAAGTGTAATGGGATATATTGATGCAACTATTGATGGTATAATCGTTGCAGGAGGAGATGGTACTTTAATGGAGGTGAGAAAAATAAGAGACAGCTTAAAAGGGCAAAAAGAACTCTGATAATTGTCGCTTGGTTGGTAGCCATCATATATGCAGAGCCAGTCTGCAGAGCATGGCAACTGCATGCGCACAATTTTGCACAAGCAAGAGTTTATTTGCACATCAATTTTGAATAAGATAACTTTTCGTTTTCCACTTTTAAGGCAAACAATTCAAAAACGCTACACACAAACCAGCCTCTGCTGAGTTGGTCTGCATCTGCACGCAAGAGATCTAGTCGAAAACTGCCATACTCTGCAGACTAAGAGGCCCTTTACATGAGAAATTTCAACCCGTGCTGAGTTGAGCACATGCTGAGTCTCAACTCGGTTGACGGTGTAAGCCTTCATCACGTTTAAACATGAAGGAGGGCGAGTTGAAACTCAACACAGGCTGAACTCAACTTGCCTACTCAACCTTCAGCACGGGTTGAGATTTAGAGCTTATATCCATGTAAATGCAAATAATTTCAGCTCGGGGCGTGTTGAAACAAAGATTAGAATGTGAACAAAGGAGATCAAATCTATTTCCGTAATCAATCAACTTTATGAATGGGGCTCACATTCCTGCTTCTATTGTTTGTGACCGCATTCATATCATGTGACCTTATCTCAGCCCGTGTTGAGATATCATGTAAAGGCAAGCAAAATAAGCAATGCTGTTAAAACTCAACTCAGCACAGGTTGAAATTTCTCATGTAAAGGGCCTCTAAGTGCAGAGTAAGGAATTTTCACAATGAAGAAAAACAATACTAGGTGGTTTGAGTCCCTGCCTTGCCAAACCTGCTACAGAGAGTGACGAGAGTTATCAACTCTCTGTAATTCCAGGCTAAAGAAATCACAAGTTGTGGTCACATTGCAAAGCCATGACTATAGCGTTCTCTCTGAGTCATTGTTCCCATATGCCCATGAATACATGAACAGAAAACACCTTGACTATTTTCTTGTTAGTGTTACTCTTTGGATCATTCTCAGGATTTTTATATTTCTCTCACCTCAGATACCGTAAAAGCTCTATTTAGCCCCACTCTCTATTAAGCCCCCTATCTAATAATCCCCCTCCCTTCTGAGTCAAAATTATAAATAAGCCCCCCTCTCTATTAAGCCCACCCCCACTTGTATCAAATGCGAGAGGATACTGAAGATTTTCCGTTTACTAGATAAAACAAGTGGATGTCAATTTTGATATGGTTTGGGATTAAAACTGCGTTGAATTTGTGTATATGACTCGTAAAAGTGTATGTTGACTCTGCAAAATATGAGGTAAAAGACCTAAAAGCTATCGTTTATAGCCTTGTCATCTGACTTTGTGAATAAGCCACCCCCTCTCTAATAAACCCCCTCTCTTTTAAGCCCTCCCCTCTTGAGTCTCTGAAATTGAATAAGCCCCCTGGGGGCTTAATAGCGCTTTTACGGTATATGCATTGCCCAAATCTAATGTTTTGTCTTTTCCTTCCTGATCAAGGTTGTGACGGGCTTTATCAGGCTCCAAGATAAAGATGTTGTATCAAAAATTCCTCTTGGTATCATTCCTCTTGGCAAGACAAACAGTTATTTTAAACACACAAATAGAAATTCAGCTCAGAATGCAAGAACACTTGGTAATGCAGCCATGGCAATAATCAGAGGAAAAGCAAGGGAAGCTGATGTCATTGAAATAGCTTCCGAAGGAGTGCGGCCAACATATGCCTTGTCAAGTATCTACTGGGGGCTGTTTCAAGAAGTGAAAACTAAGATAGATGCAAAGAAACATTGGTGGGCAGGGCCTTGGAAAAGAGAAATGGCTTTCATTCTGAGGACTGTGAAAAACTGGCCACACATATATACTGCTTGTGTGACTTTTGATCAGAAAGATAAGGATGTTAGCATAACTTCAGAAGAATCTGAACAATTAGCAAAGATAGAAAATATTCACGAAAATAATAACCCAGGTGAGGTATCAAAATTAGATGATCTCACCGAGAGCTCAAAAGATTGTTCTTTGGCTTCTTCAGATGAACAAGAAAGTATTGCAGCTTCTCATTCACAGCCCATTGATGTTTCAGGACTTCATGTGCTGCTAAATAACATTGATGGGCAGCCTAGACTTCAAGTTCAGATTTGGAATAGTGATTTGACAAGAAAAGAATTAATACTGAATGGTGCTAAATGGGTAAAAAATGATTATGGTATTATTGAATCGGAAAAGTGCAGAACAATAGAAACTGAGAAAGTGGAGCTAAACCCAAGAATGAATGAACCCACTTGGTATCATATTGATGGAGAAGAATTTGAAGCAAAAGATATCGACATTAGCATAGTTAGAAACAAGCTGAGATTTTTTGAATAAAAAATGAGATTAAATTTTTGTTTATCATGCTATTATATTAGGAATGTTTCACATGTTGTCGTTGATCATCCCATCTACTTGTGCCCAAGTGTACTTGCTATTCTGAAGGATTTCCTAAAAAGATTATATCTTGTTTATCGGGCTGCTGTGGAGAAGCTGTTGTTTTTGTTTTCTTGTTGCTGATACTGTTGTTTAGAAAATGCTTCAAGTTAGGGACTATGTTTGAGTGCATTAGACCAGTGGTAGACGATTGCGCCAAAGATGGTGTCAGGGAATTTTTTACCATGATCCTCTTCGTTTTATAATCAAGCGACCAATCAAATCAATCAAAATTCTTACAGATGCAAAGAATCATGGTAGAAAATTCTTATAAAGTGCAGTCACAACATTTTGAAATGTTGCAAGAGACCAAAAATAACACGTGCACCAAAAACATCAACACAAGAAATTTTTAGGAGAAGAGCTGCTCAAACTCTGAGACCAGGCCCATAGGAAGTGGGGGAAGGGGGGCTTGAGCCCCCCCCAATAATTTTGAAAACAATAGTGCCATGTCATAAATATAAATTAGATGTGTTGTTCTCTTTTGTTTTAAGAAGAAAAGCCTCGCAATCAGCAGCTGCTTCCTATGGCCCTGTCTGAGACAAAACATATTTTCTTTGTTGCAAAGAAACAAAACATTTCTAAAGCTTCTCCTTTTATTTATAAAACCTTGTGCCTGAACTAATCCTTGCTCATTATATAGCTACAGTTTTCAGAAGAGGTAGGCCGCACGTGCTTCAAGTCTTTAAGAAGAATGCCGGCTGGTCTGATTCAGTACTTAATCAAAATTCAGTAACTACCTCCAATAAAGTATATGCCTTAACTATGGAAGCAAATTCAAACAACAAAGAAAAGCCAGGGAGTCTGTCTGAACTAATGGAAGAGGATGTCGTTGCAACTAACACCATCTTAGGCCCACCACCGTCAATTGGCCTACGGCTAGGCCCATCACACATCAATANGTACTTCCAATGCACACAGGGGTACAGCCATACAGCACTGATCGTTTTACTTCCTGTTCACGTCACAAAAAGAGCCTTTTCGAAGATGGCGTCCTTGACTCGTGTCTTTGTGTATGGTACTCTGAAGAAAGGCTTACCAAATCACAGATTACTGCAAAACATCAGCAAGGATGAAGTCGCAAACTTTCTCAGCAATGCCAGGAGTACCGAAAGATATCCACTTGTCATAACGACACCAGCTTTTATCCCATTTTTGTTGAACTTTGCTGGACAAGGCGAGGTAAATTTTAGGCCTATTTATTGAGTAGCCTGTTCTGTTGTTGTTTGTAGGGCTTCTTTGTCCATTCGACCTTATCCATTTGAATGCTTAGCTATCAGAGTTTGGAGTTCGTCAATCTGTTTCTGAAAACTCATTACTAGGGGCTGCAAGCCTCGTATTCCCTTATTCGATATATTATTCGATAATATATTATTATTATTATTATTATTATTATTGTTATTATTATTATAAGACTTACATATCAAGAGCTACCAAACCCTAACCATCAGCTTTCATATTTATTCCTTACACAAACACTTGACTGTGTATTTCTGAGCTGTAGAGTTTTTCTTTTTTCATATTATTTCAAGTGATCCTGATCCTAGTCCTCCTGATCCTAGTCCTATCAGGCTAACGTAGCCAACACACAACCCATATATTCTTATGTTATTACTTATCATCTGTCCATTTTCTTAAAGCAAATAACTGGTGAAGTGTATGAAGTTTGTGACAAAACATTAGCGAAACTTGATGCTCTGGAAGATGTTGGCGTTCTTTATGACAGAAAGAAAATAGCAGTGGCCCTTACAGATGCAAATTTCAACGAAGAACGCATAGATGCCTTTGCATACATTATGAATAACTACAAGATGGATTTATTGGACTTAGATTTCATTTCTAACTACAAAGAAGAACATGCTAAACTGTACACACCTAAAAATGATAGAACAGCTAGTGATATATTGAAATATGTCAAAAATGTGTAGATTACTTCTGTTGAGGGTAAACAACAAAGAAACTGAGTCCTTGAAAGGGCCAAGACTCATGTAAGATGTTGCTATCTTTTTATTGTATTCAATTCTTCCATGAAATGCTGTAAAAAGCCGCCCTATAAGCCGCCCCCGCATATAGGCCGCACTCTTAATCTCAGTCCTAAAATTTAGAGGAAGAATATTTGAAATAAAATGGCCTGGAATCCAGTTGCATCGAGAATCTCAATGACCTGAGCTAGTCTCGACGATGCAAAAAAACAGCAGAAGGCAACAATGGAAACAACATGGGTAACTTTCATTGATCCGATGTTTTGCCATTTTCGTGTGAACGGGACCGTCACATTTTTCACCGTTTTCAAATTGTGCCGGTATCGTGTGAATGAAGTCTAAGACGTTGACTTCGCATATTGGCCACACCGCTAATATCAAGGAGAAAAATACGGGGAAAAGCACGGCTTATACGTGGGTTTGGGTTTTTACGGTAAGCAAAATGTCTTGTTGTTTCTTGAGAGAAGCCTAACATTTGTTGAAATCCTATTGTTTCAGAAGGTATGTCTTCATGATAAATTCAGGGGAACTCGCCTCGATAAAAGTTGGTTGACTTCTCGCAACCTAGGAAAGAAATACCCCTGACGATATGAGGTCTGATGTCTTCTGTTGACCTGCAAACAGCCTCCTGTATCAGGTTATTAAAAATAGTGACATGTTGCAACTTTATGTAAACAATATGCCTTGTGCGTGTGGTACCATCAAAATCAATCGACAAAACAATTAGCAAGTGACTCGATGACGAATATATTCTCAAAACGTCATATTTTTTTACATCTACGCTATTCCATGGTACTTCAATCATTTATTTATTATTTTTTCGTGTAAATTTTATGCGCTTGCAAGAAACCTCGTGACTTTGAAAATTTATGAAAGTTTGTAGCGTTGAAATCGGTCATACTGTCGCATATTTTCGGGCAATTTTGTTACCACGAGTTTTTCAAGGCCTTTCAAAAAGGGGCTGGAAATTGTGACCAGTCCTGTGCATGTTTGCGGTGTATAATATGCATTACTCCACTTATAGAATATGCAAAAAAGGTGAAATTTTGTCGTTTCTTTTCCAGCCCTAGAGGATAGTCTACAGTAGTTACTTTTCTGTCAAGTAGCAGAAATTCAATAGATTTAAGCATGTTAAATATTTCCAACAGTATGACCGACTTCAAAGAACTAAATTTTTGCATCTAAATTAGCCTTTTTATTCTCCACGGTTTACTCTCCTCTCAGGCAGACGTTAGATTAAACACTACTACTTTTAAGTTGATCTATAACACTCTCCGGTATAAATCCATATTTGTTCAATTTTGGTGAGTAGGCCCATAGCCAGTCAGGAACCATTTGATGCTTTAGGTCAACGTAAACATGATCACCAGCGACTACAGTCAACTTATCCTTTCCTTTTCCTTGAAAGCTTGATAAAGCGACAAGTCTGATCCCCTTTTCCCAGACTACTTGGTCTTCTGTATTTCTGTCTCTCGGACTTGGCACATTCGGCTTCCGACTTTTCGAAATGTAAGCAGAATCGGACTCGGAAAGAATTGGGGTACTTCCATCATGTCTCTGATCTACCTCGGCAGAATCCGTCGGACTTGTCGGATAAAGCTTCCGAGTTTTCGATGTATAAGGAAAATTAGGATCTGCAAGCATCGGGGTACTTGCATCAAGTCTCCGATCTATCTCGTCAGGTTCTATCCGACTTGTCTGACAATGCTTCCGACTTTTCGACATGAAAGCAAAATTAGATTTAGCAAGTATCGGCGTGGTTGCATCATGTCTCCCACCTGTCTCGTTGGGTCCTTTCGGACTTGTCGGATAATGCTTCCGACTTTTCGATGTATGGTTCATATTAGGCTCAGCTAGTATGGGACTGATTTGTTCTTGGGTCTGATTAGTATCGTCGACTTCTATCATCGTCATATCAAGTCTAGGGCTACTCCGACTAGCTTTTGATAGTGGTGAACTTAAGCTCGGATTCGGAGAAAATAGTCCTGCGTTGGTCTTTGATTGACTGCGGCTCCTACTCTTTCCTTCTGATGTCGTGACCGAATGATTAGACCTTGCACTCGATCGGTCCGACCGATTCGACCTCGGACTGTCAGCAATTGATCTTGTAAGTGACGTATCAGACCTTAAGCTATCAGTACGTGCTTTTTCTGTTATTCTTTGAGATCTTCGACGCTGATGAATTTCTTCTTGTCTGCATTCTGGGGAATAAAAATTAAAAACACTATCATTTAATCTAGAATGTCAAAGTTAGCTGGAATAGTTGGATAATGGTAGCTTTGCCCAAGTTTTTGCAGCTGAAATCTAGCCTGCGTGCAGCCTCAACGCTCCTGGTGAGGAGCGTCGAGGCTGCACGCAGGCTACTGAAATCATGGATTTCAACGTCTCAACCTTCCTCATTTTAAAGTTTTGTCGAAATAATGAAAAAAAGAGCTTTCATATCAAGAAAGGTAATGATTGAGTATTGACCGTCCAATGATGGCTTGAAAACTACGGCCCAAAATTTTGATAGAGAAATTCAAGTAATGGTTTGCACTCCCACTAAAAAATTAAAGAAACAATTTTTGGATGATATTTTTAAACAATATGAGTGAATCGTAAAGCGGTGTGGCCAGGGTAAATTGAAAAGAGGGGGTTTGGTGGCAAAGCCCCAAGGAAAATTTTTGAGGACACACCCTTTATTTTGACTTAGAATTCTCTTTTTTTACATATAATAACCTTCCTCAATTTTTTGCTTAAACCTTCCTCCAAACCAGGTTTGTAAGTTTATGTGGTTTTTGCATCTCAGGACATACAGTATCTTTAAACAAGAATGAAGTTGAATTAGCAGTCTTAAGACTAGCCAAACAAGCAAACATTGTTTGCCAAACATTTTAGATTTGCTTGCTAAGCAATGTTTAGCCTTTTGGCCACGTCACAAACATTGCATATAACAGAAAATGTAGAATTTGTTGGGCAATGTTTTTGAAAAAGCTTTAAAACATTTCTGCTCATCAAAAGCAAAAACTTTTGTCAAGTAATGTTTTGCGATGTGGCCAAGGGTGTCAGGACACCGATTAAGTAATCAATAAATAAATAGTTACTTACATTGTTTTGTTTGTTGTTGTCTTCTTTGTCTTGTCTCTCCCTGCCTTGTTGTGAGCTCATGATTCAACATTCAACCGCCTAAATTAATTTAGGCCAGCCAAACTGCTTTTTCGAACCTAACTCCCTTGTATTCCTGTGTGTATGTGCGCCTTCGCAGAAGAAATACACACAGGAATACAAGGGAGTTAGGTTCGAAAAAGCGGTTTGGCTGGCCTAAATTAATTTAGGCGGTTGACTGTTGAATCATGAGCTCACAACAAGACAGGGAGAGACAAGACAAAGAAGAAAACAACAAACAAAACAATGTAAGTAACTATTTATTTATTGATTACTTAATCGGTGTCCTGACACCCTTGATGTGGCCAAACGGACAAACATTTTGCCTGGCAAGCAAATATGAAATGTTTGACAAACATTGTTGGCTCGTTTTGCCAGTGCTTCCGAGAGGAAAACTGTGGTAATACACCAATATATCAAATCTTGAAATCCCTAACCCTAAACCGAACGCTAGCCCTTACCCTGAACCTAACCCCAAAACTAACCCTTAACCCTAGTTTATTTCAATGTTAACCCAAACCCTAACCCTAATTTATTTCAAGGTTGTGATACATTGGCGTACTCCCAAAAACTGTGGCGCTGTAAAAGATTTTCTCCACGCTAAAGAAATAACAAAATATTGGATTTTCCCAACATGTGTCCCAGAAAAAGTTCCTAATTTTTCAGAGTTTGTGTAGAGAAATTAATTTCTCTATTCTTATATTTACTTGAGTATCAAATCAAATTTTGATATTTCTTTGCTCTAATCTAGACTACACACAAAACTCAACAGTGAATACCTTACATATGCTTACATTAATCAAGGGCACTATGAAGATAGAAATGTGGTCCTAAAGCCCATTAATCAACATACCTTCAGTCCTTTGTTGGCTTTAAAGTATTTTTTATATCAATCTAATGTTAAAACCATGGTTGTCATTCTTTTGCGTTGACCTGCTCTCGAATCCTAATCGAAATTGCCAGCTTCGCTGCAAAACCAACTCTACCTAACCGCCATTTCTTATGGTTTTAACATTAGATTGATATAAAGAATACTTTAAAGCCAACAAAGGACTGAAGGTATGTTGATTAATGGGCTTTAGGCCCACATTTCTATCTTCATAGTGCCCTTGCATTAACAAGCGGAATAGGCAACACTCTAGTTTTGAGCAACCTTTCATTCTGACTTTCATCAGCTATATCTCTGCAATCATTCGGTTTATTTTAGAAAACAATGTATCACAATCTTAGTTGAAGACTGCCCTTTTAGAATTGAGTAAATACGGAGATATTGAAATTTCTGCTCCTCCACATCAACTCTACAAACGTGGAAAGTTTTTTGGGACACCCACCCGTTAGTGGTTATTTCACGTGTTCCCTTTGCAGTTACATAGTACATACCAATAGACCCAAAACTGGCTTTTGTTTGCATCCAATTCAAGTCAAATGATCAATCTCTTGATAAAACATCTTTTGATTTCTTTAACATATTTCGTGCCATGAAAACTTGTGCCATGAATGCAGAAAGTAAACCAATACGAACACTTCCAAAGACTATGGTCACATGACTTGAAATGGATGAAACAAACCTCAGCCGATTAGGTCTATGTGTAATGAGTCAAATAATACTACTTCTAAGGACTTTCAGGTTATAAGTCCGAAAATGATTTAATAAAATTGGTTGCAAAGCCCTAGAGGCTCAAAACATGCAATTTATGTCTTTTGAAAAGAATACTTTATACCCTTTATTTTTCAATTGTCATTTTGCAATTTTGGGTTTGAGAATTAGACCATTTTAAGGCCAAGCACAGAGGGTGCACGTTCAATCTATCAGTGCGGTTATTTACACTAACGAGTGCAGATTGTCACCGACCGCAATGAATGTTCATAAAACAAAGGAATAACTTATGCCACGCCCTAAACACACCCATTTTCTATTTTAAAATGAGGTAGTTTCATCAAAAACATTATTTTTGTCCGCAGGAAGGCTGATCATTTTTGTGGATTCAGAACGAGTATCTGCTTATCAACAATTATTTTCAAAATAGATTTAGGTCGCTAAAACAAAATAATGACGCCCATAAATTGCAACTGTGATATTATAATAACAAAACCCTTACCTTCGCAGTCATGGTATGGCATTGTTAAACTTCTGGGAACGTAACCTTCTTCATTGTTTCGCGTCATCACCCATACCCAGTCCCTATCGCGGTTGTCTAGCAACAGGACAACGTCGCCTTTTCGAAGAGTGATGTCATCTTCATGTTCTGCATTGAAATCGTACAACATCAACAAATGAGGCCCGCATGAAAACGCAGGATCGTCTAGTGTTTGCTCGATGTATCCGGCGTTTGAATAAGGATAATACTCCAAAGGCTCCACATTATCATCATAATAATCATTAAACTCATCTAGATTCGTTCTGATTTCTTCACCAACTCCCTCCGTTGCCACGTCACTATGACTTAGGCCATTTTCAAAACCTTCGTAATATTCCATCTCCGAAGAATAACTATTTACAATAGACCTCCGATTGTTGGTTCCAAAGTCTAATCTAGACCTCGGGGTAGCAGAGTGATTGTTTACTTTTCGCTGGTTCAATTTATCTTCAATGTGCTTGTATTGTTGTCGCATCATATTTTGAAAATCATCTCGTGGGCTAGGAGAATTTTGACCATTTGGTATTCTTTTATTAAAACTGCTTTCCCTCGAATTTCTATCATGTTTCAAGCTACCTCTTCCCGAAATTTTCATGTTATTGTTGTTCATTTCACCATTCGTCGATTTTCCATGCAAGCGATCTAATTTAGGAACAGTATTTTGTTGTTCTGACTGCACACTACATTCTCCTTCAAGAAAAACTGTCGAATTACGATTAGTTCCACGACATAGCTGACAGTTTCGCCCGCAAATAGCGCTACTTCGGCAGCGCCGATACGGTGATTCGCGTTTAGTTACAGGAATGCTAGCTAACTCATCGACACTGTTGAACAGTAAAGTCTCCCGCGCGACTGCTTCATCCGTAAACGTAAACCGCTCAAGAGAATCCGTTACATCATCTGGCGTAGTATCGTAAGCGGAATCGGACGGACAAGATTCCCCATTTGTTTTCTCTTGATTCAAATCCTTGATTAACTGCTCGATACCATCCTCACTTTTCAATTCAATATCCAGCTTAAAAGATTCTTTCTTCTTAGAATCATGTTTCGGATTGCTCTTCAGGTTAAATCCGTCGAAAACTGAGTGTTTCTTTTGCACGATAACTCCAGTTTCTTGATCGTAATCAAAATAAATGTTATCCTCGTTAGATTCCTCGATTTTATTCGCGTCTTCCATTTTGATGTTACACGCGTTTGGGATCTCTTTCGAGTGCTTTGTGTTGTGTTGTTGGCTACCGTGCGATCTGCGGATTGCTTTCTTTGTATTCTGATCCCGTTTTCTCGAATGTTTGCTAACCCGTAAGCTAGAATGCTCCGAATTCTCAGCTTTTTCAAAAGTCCCTTGATCCGAAACTTTTGTTGTGAAAATCACTGCGATTTCCGGTGCTTCGAAGAAGTCTTTGAACATTATGTGATTCTGGATTCATGAATGAAGTTTGTATGTTTACATTGCATCAAATTTCGCACTATTTTCCACAGTCTTATGTAAAAAGTTTAGGCCAAATTTGCTAAAAGCAATCTTTGATGAACTTTGAAATCACGTCTATTGAAAATGCAACAGATCTTCTGAACACGTTCTCCTGCGGTGCTGATAAACTTCTTTCAGAAGCAAACCCAAATTTGAATCTAATTAGGCCAATTAAACTTTACAAAGATTGTGATAAGGGCAGAGCTTGAGTAAACGTATCTTGCAAAATTGGGCACCTTCGTACTTGATTCCTCAAAGCTTCGAGATTTCACAATATTTACACTTAAAATCTTCCTTCTTCAAATTCAAATATTATCCTCCAGCCTTCTTGTCTTTTAGACTCTTGCGTTAGCCTAAAACAGTTGCAAACAACAAACAATTATATGCCAAAAGCGTACTTCTGCGAATTCAAATATTGTCGTCAGTATATCTTGGTTTTCTGAAATTCTGGTATCAGTATAAAACGGTTGCAAACAAAAAGCATTTATACACAAACCATACTTTTTCGATCACAATTCCATCCTGGGAATTTGTTGATTTTTTAATTGTCTAATCTCAGCACAAAACATTTATTAACACCCAGCATTTATGCACCAAGTTGTATATTTTATGAGATTCTACTGTCAACAAGCAAAGGTTGCAAACACAAGCGTTTATACACAAAACCATACTTCTGTAAATGCAAATATTATCTGCCGAACTCCTTGACTTTTTGAGATTCTTTTGTCAGCATAAATTGCCTGCAAACAACAACAAAATTTCTTTATCTCTCTAACAAAGCATCAAGAAATTTACCAGCAACAGCTTGGCATTGGCCAGGCATTGAGCATATTCACTGAGCGACCAGCATTCATAAAGGCAATGATGCCTAAACTATGAGTATCTTTATGATCAGGAGTATAACTACTTGATGCTTCCGACTAATGCCTGCATCGCTACATTCTGTTATTTCTCATCTTCAAATTATGGCATTGAATTATCATTGACAATAACATTGATACCAGTCGTGTATAACGTTCTCAATAGTCAATGCAAGCATAGTCATAAGAGAATGACTATGATGCAAGATTATTGATTTGTTTATCAATACAGATTGCACTCTATGGAACACCACCGCACGAGCAGTTGCACGATAAAAATATGAATTCTGTGCATAAAAAATGAAGGATTGTCCAACCAAAATTCCTTCGGTTTATTTAGCAGTTGCAAGAAGCCCAAGAAGTCAAACAATTCTCTTTCCGAGTTCCACTCAAATATTTGTCGCTACTGTGAGAAAATCGAGATCTTGCTGAACATCAATAAAGCATATAGGAAATCGAATTTTCTCCAGCAATGAGTCTGCAACTATGCGTAAGTTTCCTAAGTTGCTTTAAAGCAAACCAGTTGTCTACAAATAGCTCGTTCCAATTTATAGGTACATGAAAAATCCATATTTTATCATTTCCGATATTTATGCCTCTATGTCTGCTACTGTTGAACAAGTCTTGTGTTAGAATTTAGGCCAAAATACACTCTCATCGTATGCTACTCCATAACAATTCACTTTTCCTTCAAACGATGTAATTCACAATCCAATAACTCCCAACATAACTGAGCTTTGATTCTCCCCTCTCAAACTCCACCACAGGATTCAGTCCATAATAAATGATAACTGGATTATAATACTTTTTCCAAACCTTTCTTTTCAAAACGTCTTGCAATTCGAAATAAATAATAAATGTCCTTCTCAGTTTGATTTAAAACTCCATTATTCAATTTACATCTTCAAACCGCTTTAGGCCTTGATAAGACTTGAATATTCTTCAAATTACCTTGGGTCTATTATAGTAAAGGTTTGCGATTGTGAGACAGTAGATGCACTATCTTTGCATCCCTCGTTGGCCCATTCATTAAGTCCACATTGATTCATAACGACCATTTCATTTCATCCAATTCCTTCAATTTTTCATTAGAATCGATTGAACTGTAAAGGTCCAGGGTCTTCAGACAGTATGCACGTCCTTTTTATTTGACCACATTGTTTTCTGTCTCACTGTGCAAACTAGACTTCTACTAAGCAAATCCCTTTTTGTTTTGCTTGCATCCTGCAGATAATACGGTTCTTTGCCTCCCCAAACGCAAGTTTCCAAACAAAGTTGACCAACCATTATTAATCATAAAGCCATGATAACTGTTGAATCAAAACCAATGATTTAAACATTTTTGTGGCTAATTTTACGCTACGAAATAAAGCGTTATCGCTTTTTCGTGTCTATACTCTTTTGCGTTATTAAACTCAAGTTACCAAGCATACACTCTAGTCGGAACCAAGAAAGGCGATCCCTCGTTGCCCAGCCTTTATCGATCGCTCAGCTTTTTCCTTCCGAGCGATTTTTTGCGCTGATATCATTGTGCAGAGGGAACCATATCTTTCGAAGGTCAACTCGAATCTTTGATCATACAGGAAGCAAAACACTGACAAGATCTTTATCATATGGAGGCCCTTTTCAACTTTTGTTACAACTGGAGCATAGAAAATGTTGTAGATGATTTTGTCTAGGCTTTAACACCTACTCTTGTGAGCTAACTCAAATAACTTCGACTCTGTACGAACGTTGATAGGGCCCTGCATTCCAATACCCTGAGTGCAATCTTTGATAGCAACATAATGATATGTTCGTCATAAATATTGGTGTGAAAAGACGCTATATGTCATGCAACCAATATTTCATCGATCGAACTATGCTTCAAAGTTTCGCCAATTTTCATAGCTGAAATACTGATGCTGCTTCCATATTTACGCTCCAAAACTTTATGGAAACAAGTTTTCTTTAGTTAACATTGCATGAGCATGACTGACAGCAATTGAAGATCAGTCGAAAAAACTCAAAGGCCCTCAAAGAACGGAGTTTTAATTTCGACTTTTAGTTTCGTACCAAACCAATGTTTTTTTTTACCTTATTAAGAGCCATGGGACGACTGCACTTTAGCGGACCAGCTTTATTTCATATCTCTCGGGAAAGTATTTGACCAAATACCCTGCTAACCCTAACTAAACCCTACGTTACCCTAACTAACCCTAGCTTATCCTAACTTACCCTAGCTTACCCTAACTAACCCTAAAAACCCGCTTTCCAAAACCTGACCCCAACCCTTACCCTTACCCCCATGACACCTAACTTGCCGATATTGAAAGCTGGTCCGCTAAAGTGCAGATTAGCCAGAGCCATGACCTAAAGTATGAAACAAACAGATTTCACAAATGCAACTCAGAGTTTAACTTGCGTCAAAGTTTGATAAATACAGACTCTATAGGGCTGAAAACATCATTTTTCATTCTAGTTTTTGAAATTTCTGTAGTCGATTTGAAGTCTAAGCTCGATAGAATATATATGGGTTGTATCTTTCAAGAATAACGGGTACCGTCGTCGATTCCATATTGAAAAACCATCCTAACACTTCTGCATCCCAAGTAAATACCCAATACTTCAAATAAAATTACTTAATAAAAACAAGTTGTCCTGTTACCCATAACTTAAAATTCAACGCAACGAAATTCGGCCTAAATCCGAACACATGTTTTTTATCAATGCGCTTCGCAAATGCAAGCATTCATATTTGCCCGCGCTGCTCGATATGAAAAGGACCACTTGATTAAATACTCGATCGTAAAATCATTAATACAAGAAAACTACAAAGAAAGTCAAGCCGATAAAGTACACATGGTTTGTACGCGTTGATACAAGCTGAATGAAGTAGATTGATGTATGTTTACTTGAGAGGATCTCTATGTTTGATTGAGAGATTGCGCTTGATTGATTCAAGTCGTGTTGATAAATAAGACGAAATTCTAGATGATCCAAAACGACAAAAGGAAAAGTGTTGCGATATAATTAAAAAATTGCTTGTTTTTCGTGCGTGCTAAACGGTCGCCGTTATTTTCTGGTACCGGATGCGTCGTACGAAAGCATCTACCTTTCATGGGACTGTTAATAATCTTGCAATAGACAGCATATGCATCAAATATTTTTAAAAGATAATTGGATAAATGGTTTCTGAATCTTCCTTTTGACTTAACGGCTCAAAGGGAATTTCAGGTATACTTCGCTATAATTCTATTTAGGCGATTTTTCATACCTTGATTATTTTCAGAATTACAGCGTCTTCTTTGTTTCAACCAGTTTTGAGGCTGTGACGTCATCAAATTGCTAAATCGTAAACTAGAAAAGAGACAGATTTCTGCCTACTACCATATCGTAGACTTTAATAAACTATGGTTTACTTCAAGATTGTACCGTTATTCCTCTATTAATTTAGGATCTACGATGATTTTAATTTTTTCCAAAACTTTTCATGCATTTATTCCATAAAAAGAAAACGCTGTAATTCTGAAATAATTAAGATATCTAAATCTCCAAAGCAGAATAATAGTACAGTACCTGAAATTCTCTTCAAGCCATTGAATGAAAAAGAAAATTCAATAACCAATTGTCCAATTTTTCAAAAGAGTTAACGCCGATATGCTTTTTAAGGACAAGGATAAAATTTCTCTCTCCCGGTTACCAGTAGTCTGCGGTGCAGCCTCTACGGGGGAGGAAATTCCTCAATTTTTCCTCCCCCGCAGAGGTCGCACCACAGACTAGTTTACCAGCGATAGTATTTTCGCTATTACAGCTGCTGTCTTTTCATCTCAAAGACTCAGCTTGAGTGATTGAGCTTCACTTGATTTGATCGAGATTTTCCTAGCTTGCTAGGATCCCATAAGATTCAAATATCTTCGAAAATTGTCGATAACTCTAGGCGTAGCGGCGCAAAAAAATCATCAAAATTACCATTATGAGGAAAAGTCTAAGTTGTCATATCGAGGATGTGTCTTAATTCAAATGTTCCAAATAGTCCTAGCGGAAAACTCATCATGGCTTTTCAAATATGAATATATTATCTTGGGGCTATCAAGATGAACACAAGGAAAATACGACTTAGAGCTCTTCTACCGGGTGTCCCAAAAAAAGTATACAGATCTGGTCAACCCTAACGATCAGAATTTAGCATGAATCAATCCGAAATCATTTTTAAAACATTACTCGATAGTTATCTTGAACATAGATACCTCGTTTGTTGACATTGGTGCTTTGAGAGTAGAGATATAAATCTTCAAAGGACAAATTTG
>REGM01000039.1:793876-813430 GCA_004194415.1 Aurelia aurita
ATGATGATGATGATGATGATAGAGATAAAAAAAGTTTCAAAATTAGGATTGACACGAGGAACCATTTGCAGACTATTTTTGTATGGACTATACAAATTCGTAGATTAGATTCGAATTAATTTAAAAAAATCCTATTGATTGACTTCGTTGAAAAAAGGAAATTGTAATGATTTACCTTCTCTTTGGACACCATCTTGATGTCGTTGATCGTCATTTTCATCCTAGAGGGAAAATGAAACCCAAACTGAGAGTGAATAGAGGTTTGAAGAACGAGTCCGGGGTTGGTAAGTATTCAAGGTTTCCCGCCACTCCGAAACGAGGTAACCTCGCCTTGTTGCAACGCGTCCCTGAAAGTCAGCGCATGCTCAGAGGAATGTCGCCTATGCTAGGGTTGGTACGATCGATGATCAAATAAAAGATTATACTGTTATGAATGGTGTATCCTACTTTTTTCCACCATTTTTCGTCTTTTCTCTGCGAAATTACGCATTTAAATAAGCGACTTGTGTGTAGTGACGTCATCACACGCAACTTTCCTCTACATAATGCCTTTGCTTTTTCTCACTCGTCCGGTCTTGCTGAAAAAAACGGCGGCAATGCCACGGATGCCTTTTCAAGTTCTTGAAATGCTTCTTTCCTCACAACTTCACAAAAGTCGGAATCACAGAAATTGGAGGTGGTCCTGTTAGAGATAAGACAGCATCATTGTCGATTACTAATTCAATGTAAAAATGACATCTTTTTGTTGTCTTTTACATTGACTGAAGTTAGGAAGAATATGCTTTGGATCTGGGTCGTAGCAGAGCAATTTCTACAATATACCGGGTATGAATAGCACCAAGACTACTGGATGGATTTGAATGAATCAAATTGTAATTAAAAGCCGAATAACCGTAGTATTTTTGCTATTTTTTCATGTTTTTATGAGCACTGAAAATATAGGTAAATTCCACTTTACGAAAGTTTTTTGGTTGCGAAATGCCTGAAAAAAAGGCCTAAAACATTTGACCAAATCGTAGGAATCTCCTCAAACAGAACAATACGCAAGGGAATTTCACCTCTCTCAGGAGTTATAAGAACTAGATTATCAAACAAATACTGAAGTTTTCAATCCCATGGGGAAAAATGTGCAGACGATATCCCTCATCCGTGAAAAATTGTACTTTCTTTATAGTTCTGTGCGATGAGTTTCTTTATGATTTGATCAAGTGTTTTGGGCCTTTTTCGTGCATTTCGCAACAAGATATTTTCGTAAAGTCGAATTTACTTATATTT
Source organism: Aurelia aurita (assembly GCA_004194415.1). Taxonomy (NCBI): domain Eukaryota; kingdom Metazoa; phylum Cnidaria; class Scyphozoa; order Semaeostomeae; family Ulmaridae; genus Aurelia; species Aurelia aurita. Next base: position 795,152 of record REGM01000039.1, read on the forward strand.
TCAGAGCTCATAAAAACGCGAGAAAAATTACAAAAATACTTCGGTCTTTTGGCTATCAAGCAGAATTTGATTCATTTCCATATGTCAAGTATTCTTGGTGCTATGAATTTTCAAAAGTGGGAACTTCTTTCTGGCTTACCTGGTATAGAAAAATATTCGTATAAATCTAAATAGCCTCCAATATCTGGCGAAAACTAACCGTTAGACTTGCCTTCTCCTTTGCAATATCATCTAAAAATTTCCCGACTTGTTGGTTTATGACATCAAGATTTTTATCGATGGATGGCTGCATTTTCTTCAGATCATCTGGAGTAGCGAGACTGAGCATATGGCAAATCAGCATACAAATCTAAGAACGACACAAGAAATAGTCAACAGAATAAACCAAGAGAGATCAACGGTACATGTCTATCGTTTATCAATTACTGACTTTGAATTAAAAATTATTGGCTGATGAATAAAGCAGACTTTTGTAACGGAAAATGTAGTCATATTAACATCGAAGATTGCTCTGGTGTGCCTCTTTTTGGTAGCAGTTGCTTAGAATTTCGATATTTGTCCAAAGATTTAAGAAATACCAGAAAATACTGCTGACCAACTTTCCATGTTTTTGTCGACAAGGAAGATACAAGAATTTGATTGCAGGAAATTTAGCCGAGTCAGACTTGTGCAAGTTGTGGATGACCAATCTTCATTATTGTTTGTATGATATATGAATAAACATTTTTTGGAAATAGAGGAATTGTTTTCAACGACACATTGTGAAGACGTTATGAAAGCAAATATTGCAATTATATCTTTCGATTACAACAACAATGCAGAACGGCATCATTTCTACAGACTACTCGATAGTTTTTTTTTATGGTGAGTCAGAAAAAAATCCCCGTTTGAAAGGCCACTGCTCCCTGAATATCAAGATGATAATATTGGCAAATATATCATTTAATGGTGGACACATTATAGTCTATTTTAAAATTTTTCTGACTAAAATTGGCCACTCCGTTCTGAAATTATGAAGGATTTTCTCGAGAAAGCCCCTTAAGAAACCTTCCAAACTAGCATAACACCACGACCAAATTATCCTAATATTTCTGCCTTTACAGCAATGGCTGTTGCATGCTTTAGCACGTGTTATTCTCTTGGCAGAATGAAATCGTCCGGAATAATGTTGTTTTACTCCCAGGGATGACACTTTCATTCTCCTAACGAGATAACAAGTGCTACAGCATGTAAAAGCCATTGCTGTAAGGCAGAAATATTAGCGAAAATTTGGTCGTGATTTTAGGCCTGTTTTGAAGGTTTCTTAAAGGGAAGAAAATCGAAGAAAATCCCTCATACTTTCAGAACTGAGTGGCCGATTTCAGTCAGGTGAATATTATAATCGATTTAAACATGTCCACCATTAAATGATATGTTTGCCAATATTATCCTCTTGATATTCAGGGAGCAGCGGCATTTTAAACGGGGATTATTTTTTCTCACTCACCCGATATAATATTTTGGCGGCGGTTTGCACAATGTTAACTCACACCTCACCAGAGCTGAACGAAAATTTGCCTCAAAGAAAGAAAAAAAATGCACAAAACTTTCATCTTACCTTGTTTTGTAGATTGTGTTTAAATCTGAATTCAGTAAAATCTGATAATTCCTCTGAAGACAGCAGAGCATCAATGACGCAAATCCAGATATTACTGAACAGTTCATTTTTACCAAAGCTATCTCTTACTTTTGGTGTGCTTAGGGCAATTCCAGCACTGATTCGAACCTAAAAATTAAAATAACAAATAATGCCTAAAAATGCTTCTAGTTAGTCGAATTATCTTGCTTAATTAAGTTCTCTGTAGAATCTAGTTCGCGGGATCAACACATGCTACTTTTCAACAGATATGCTTGATGTCTTGGCCAGTTTTGCTGGTTCTTGTCCATGTTTCAAGTCAACCGAGTTCACAAATCACGCTGGATGTGGGAGATACTTTAAAATTTCGGGTGAATACCTTGAGAATCGACACTCTTGTAAGGACTACTTTTCGATAAGATTCAACATATCAAAGGCTTGGCAGTTTCTTGAAATATGGCCACTTTTAGTACGAATAACAAGCCAGACATCAAAACAGCGAAAATTAAAACAGACACAAACAACCTAAATTACATGATATAATTCAATAAAGGAAAACTTTATGTTACCTTAAAGTTCTTGCACTCTTTCAACGCAGTTCCTAACGCCATAAATAGGGTTTCCTGAAAAAAAGGGACTGTCTATTAATACCTTCAAACTGTTAAATTTGAAACTCTTTGCTGTCATTAAATATATAACCATCTCTTAGTTCCTTAAAAATACTACGATTTAGATATTCTGTATAGATAGAAGGAATCTCTGAAAAAAAGTTCAGTTAAAAATAACAAAGTTAATTGAACAATAGATTTATAGCTATACAACTGTAACATTTCCATGGGCCTAAGATTCTCGCGTCGTACAGGGGCGTCAGCTCCAAACGCCTTTCAAAATGCAGCTCTGTTTATTAAATGCCCTTTTTAGAATACTTCCGCGAGTTCCAATTCAAATTGAAATAGGGCCTGGTGTGTACTGGAGGACTATCGCGATTAACTTCCACAAGGAATATTTTACAACCAGTGTTTATCGCTGTTGTTGTTGTTGTTGTTGTAATTTATTTTAATTCGATATCCACAAAATAGCTAACATTATATATATTATTTAAATATATAAAGTTAACTAATCAAAATCGAATATACTAATATAACAAAATAATATGCTAGGAGGCGTTATCGTAGCCTGCGTGCAGACTTTTTGGTTACTGGGGAGGAGGGAAAGAAAGGAACTACAAAGTCTGCGCAACGCCGTGAATTTTCTTGTTTTCAAATTTTCAATGTGATTGCGCAAGTGAGATGCCCTTTGTTTTCTTTTGTTAGGATAGCCAATCAGTATCGAGTCCTCAAATCCCAGGACCCAATAGATTTAACGAAAGACAGTCTGTATTGTCTTTTTTACAAAGCGAGAAAAAGTTCATTGTCATCAAAGTACTCCGTAGTGGAACAAAATGGCGGATCGCGAAGGGAAGCAGCCCGGAAGCAGATAAGATTATCGTGTAAACATGTTAAAGATTGGGATGAATCGAAGTTTCAGAGTGGCCTAAATCATGTCCAACGCATTTTTAAGATCCATCGGATCCTTGATGAGCAGAAAATTGTGATGAAGAAATTTCTTCAAGGAAGCAACGTGTACTTCAGTGCACCGATTGGTTTTTTAGAAAGTCTCTCGTCTTTCAGAGTTTGCCTTTGATCCTTTGATTGCTGAATGTATGTTGGACAGACCACTTTTCACAAGCATTGTGCTGGTGATTTGCCCGTTACAAGCCATGATTGATCAAGTTAAATTCCTCCGTGATTCCATCGGCCTAAATGCAGCGTAACTTTCTTCGCTTCTTCAACACATCTACGCATCGGCGACAGATATATTTACACAACGGTGTCTCTGCAAGATTAATGAACTCCAAAGATTCGATTTCAGTCTTTGGACTAAAGGAGCCAGCACTATCTATGAGATTCCTATCACTCTTGACATTTAATTCTTTGATACAGATCGCACATGCCACCACTTCGTTTCGAAATTTCTTTGCGATTCGAACTCAAAATTGCGCAACCTTGTGACAAAGATGATGTCATGGTCATGTGATGAAAAACAAGAAAATGCACGGCGTTGCGCAGACTTTGTAGTTCCTTTCTTTCCCCTCCTCCCCAGTTACCAAAAAGTCTGCACGCAGGCTAGCGTTATCGCTATTGGTTTGATCGTGATAATCGCCAGTAGAAACCAGGCTTTAATAAAACAAGACCGAAAATAAACTTGTAAGTAATCTCACCGTCCACGTTGTCTCCCCGAGGCAACGCAAGCTTCCTTGAAACATATTTCCACATGCATAGCAAGCATTCCATCTCCCCTATTGAACATAGATAAAGAAGATAAGATAAATAAATGAGATAAAAATACACAATTGATTTTCCATAGACTTTGAAAAGTATAACAAAGTCTCAAAAATGGTTCTTGAAAGTCTGTATTTTGATTCTGATGGAAAGAAATCTCAGAAGTTAGCTTACAGAATTCACATGTTCATGATATCAAATATGTTTGCAGAAAATCTTGGTAGATTTACAAAAGATATCTCTCTGTACAACAACTAAATTTTGATCTTTACTTCAGAAAGGCTAAAAGCATACGGTACCTTCATTGGTCCATTGAGAATATTCTGGGTTAATGCCTCTATTACGTGTCCGATGATATCTGTGAACTTTTCTTTCGCTGCAGAGGAAAACAAATTAAAATAGCGCACTTTTACAATCCAAGCAACTTTGCTAAATTTATTTATGTATTTTCGACGTACTTAGCAACTAAAACTACATATGATAAAAACGCTGTAAAAATTTTGGTTGTCTTCTTTAAAAAAAAGCGTTCTTCGTAATTCATAAACTGATGGCTATTGCTCAAGAAAAAGAAACACACCAAAAATGTTCTTTGGAATATTAAAGTCTCAAATCGATGGCTATTGCTCAAGAAAAGAAACAAATTTTCTTACTTGATAAAGTTAATGGAAGCCATTTTAAGACATTTCCAATTGCTCTAACGCCATTCGGCTTCACCTGAAAGGGACCAAACAGAATTTCTTACACAAAACAATTTACTACTGGAAAAGAAGGGCAAAGAGGCAATATCATAAAATCTCGTGCCTGAAGAATCTTATCCATCATGCATCATGCATCTATGGCATCAACCGTTGGCAAACTCAGATCTCAACCAACTTAGCACATGTTTTACCAGTGCATAGTTTTTCACATCAATCCATCTACCTTCAACATGGTAGCGCCCACATGAATCAGTCGTAATGTGGTTGTGCAATATGGTACACAGAGTGCTTAAATTTAAATTTTCTAAGATTGTTGTTGGAGGAAATTGTTAAGTGCCGTTCATAGTCAGAATCCGATGAGGCCATGTCTATTTCTGTTATCGGCGGCACATAATATTGTATTTTGTTGTTGCTTTTAGCTCTAACAGTGATATAAAAAAGACAAAAATCTCATGCTGTCGCACTTCGGAAGCTTAACACAGAGCTCAGCTTAAAGCTTTCCATTTAGTGACTTGGCTGAATTATCAACTGTAAATTTTTATTTCTCGGAAAACAGGAGTACTGAAAACACTACAGTTCGTTGGCTGTTCCCAGTCTGGTTCCCTGACGCCATTTTCGACTAAGGGAACTGGACTCCAGGGAAGAGGTCTCAAATGACTGTTGCTAGACAAAAAGACCAAGATACGCTCAAATTTTCAGCGTTTTTACCAGGCGTCGATGTTGACAGCTTGATCCTCCTTCACAATTCAACCCTTTTTCTGAACAAAACTGCGTGTGTCTCCTCCGCAACATCGACGACTGGGAACCAGGCTGGACTTGGCTGTTCCTATATCATTAGGCGACGTTTAAACTTACGAAAAAATCAACATCAATGGCATATTTACCTTGTCATGGTCCAAAGCTGCATTCTTACAGGCAACGAGAAGACTATGGATAAAATCATCCGAGAAATCCAAGGAATCTTCTTCAAGACTGCACGGCCTATGACAACAAAAATAGAAATATGGAATCTATTATTAAGCTTTGGGGTTGCCCCTATGAAGCCATCTGCTTTATGCTAATGTCAGCCGGGGAAGTCTCCTAAAATCAAAATTGAATACCCTCCAACGTCTGTACGATAGAGCCCTTTCTGTTATTGATAAGGGCAGACTAAAAGACAATTGGTCTTAGAATTGGTTGACCGTTGAACAACTAAGAAAATTCGATCGATTAGTTATGACATACAAAATAATCAACAGGCAAAGTCCTGAAAGCCTTTGGGATAAATATCAACATAGGAATAGAACTCAACCTACAGAACAAGGAATTGCAGAGACCTACAAATCCAAAAAATATCTTGAATACGTCAAGAAAAGCTTTCACTACTCGGCTAAAAACTTTATCGNTAGCAAAACTCCATGCATATGGTTTCGACGAAAATTCTCTTGTCTTCATATATTCCTATTTAAAACGGCGCAAACAGTCGGTTCGAATAAATAATGTTTACAGCAACTATCAATCTGTTTTATCAGGGGTTCCTCAAGGATCCGTCTTAGGCCCTATTCTTTTCAATTTCTATATTAATGACTTGTTTCATTTCATCAAAGAAGCATCTCTTGTCAATTACGCAGATGATAATACTCTAACATATTTTTCCAACAGCCTCCCACAACTAATTGATGTTTTAGAAAAGGAGGCCTGCATTGCTCTCACATGGCTCGATCGAAATGAAATGATCGCTAACCCAGAAAAATTCCACGCACTTCTCGTAAAAAAAGATCAAACGGACACCACAGGGCACAGTATTTCTATTCAAGGGAAAACGATTAAGTCTGAAGCTTCAGTAAAGTTGCTTGGTGTAAATCTTGACCATAAACTAAACTTTGATTTCCACATATCTGATCTTTGCAAAAAAGCAGCAACCCAGCTAAATGTACTAAAACGACTGAAATCTTTTCTTGGTTTTGCGGAGAAGAAGGTACTTGTCCAAAGCTTTGTCTTCTCCAACTTCAACTACTGCCCTTTGGTATGGTTTTTCTCTTCAGCTAGATCCATGGATAAGATCGAAAAAATACAGGAGAGAGCCCTACGTTTCCTTTACGATGACCACGATTCTTCTTACGAAGAATTGCTTGGCAGATCAGAAAAATGCACAATGCATGTAAATAGGCTAAGATACCTCTGTATTGAGATCTTCAAAACTGTTAACCAGCTAAATCCTGAATTCATGCAAAACATTTTCGAAACAAGAACCTCCAATCGACCTTCACGTCGTTCTAATGATTTGCAGCATTATAGGCCCAACCAAACAACGTTCGGTTCAAATAGTCTCAGGTCTCTTGGACCGCAGATCTGGAATCGTTTGCCAGATGACATAAAATCAGCAGAAAATCTAGTCCAATTTAAAAGACTAATTAAGAGCTGGGATGGGGCCACCTGCAGATGCAATGTATGCCTTCGTAATTAATTCTTTATATAATGTATTTAAAATTTTCTATAAACATTCCGTTAATTCGTATTTTTTTCCTGTAAATAATCGAATTAGACTAGTTGCATTTGTAGCTAAAAGTAATTTCGATTTAAAATAAAAGACACACACGGCTCTTAAAGCTTGAAACGATATTCCCATTAATATCAGATAGCTCCCTACAATTAGTGGATTCAAAAAGCAATTCAAAGTTCATTTCAAGAGCTAAAGTCAACTTGAAACACGACTCTCTGGAAGAGCAGCTGCTATGTAGATAGGTTACTGTACATAATTTTAGCTTTAACGGTATGTGATGTATTTGATATAGACTAACTATGATATTTATTTTCTTGTTTGGTATTAAACTGAAGAGATTTCGTGTATAAAGAATTTAAATGAAATGAAAATGAAGCGAAATATTTCAGCTAGCAATGTAAAGAGGGGTGGCTCGCCTAGCAGTGGCTTGGTCTTCTCCCGGTGGAGCTCCTGTTAATAGAAACTTATCGTTCTCCCATATGTTGTGGATACGTGGCTAATATGTACCGAGTTAGCAAGCTATACAAGATTCTTACATTCATTTGAACATGAGTCGTGTAAAACTGAATTGAAGTCAAATTAGAGGCGCAAAGGAACTACAAGAAAACTTGCAAAAATCATCTGACTATACAATGTTCAACAGTGGGCCAATACATCCAAATCATCGATCAGTTGAGCCAGGTTACACAAGGTTGAAATACATCATTCTCAGTGAATCCGGTATCACTGAAATACGAGCTAAATTCAATTTAAGAGCTGAAAATTGTCCAGGAAGCTTGCCCTAAATGCTGGTGTACCTTTCCAGGTTTTGAATAGTTTCCGCTAAAGTTCAGTTATGTCACTTATCAAAATTGAAAGTCAAACTTTCGATTAAAAAGCTTCCTCCTCCTCCTTAGGAGAAAGTTTCGTCAATTTAAATTTTGCAGAAGGATAGATCCACGTCTCAGAAAAATAAATAAATTCTTAGAAAACTTACTTGTTTTTCAATAGCGAATCAGTAAAATTTCCAAGCGACCATCCAGCTTTGATTCGGACATTAACAGAGGTTGATTGAAGCTGTGTGAATATGACTTCACCAACGTCAACCATAAACGAATCATCCTAGAAATACAACAGCGATTAGGCACAAATCAATTTAGTATCGCGGTAAAGTTTACATTATGAATTCAACGACGACATCGACTTTTTTTATTATACAAGCCTTGATGCGCTGGATGGCAACGCTTTTGCCGCCTAAAGTAGGTTTGTGGTAGTATTGAAAGCAAATTCAAATTGATAAAAAAGTTTAGATGCTCACCTCTTTCACAAAAGGATAGGTCACAAGAATACCAAGGGCTCTGACTGCAGCAGACTGTAAAAAGGAAACAGAAATTTTTCAAAAGAATATTGGCTAGACGAAGGCACAAATAGTTTTACAATGTATGAATATTGCGTCCACATAAAACTTTATAAAATACATATTGCATTGGTAACGCAAAATCTCGATTGCATATTGCAAAGATGGAGAAAACTCCTCAGATTTAAAGAAATAAGATTTCCCATGTCTCATTTAATTTTCTGGGTTCGATACGGTGGCTTTATAAAAAAACAAGTAAATCATTCAGAAATGATGAAACATGACTTTAAATACCTTGATAGAATTTTCTTCATCATTTGCAGCACCTAGCAACAGAGTTTTGAACATGATTTGATATCGGATCTGCAACGTAATAAATTCAATATCAATATTTAAAGTTGGTATTTACAGTAGTATTAAGAAAAATACTAATTCAAACCAACTATTTACAAACATCAAATATACAAAATCAGTAAAAAAGAGATTATATAATTAGCGACATATTTTACAGGTGCATTTATCTCCAGCCCAGTATTTGATCCTCTTTTTAAAAGCCGATAGTGTTGGTTCTTGTTTGATACTATCATCGAGAGTGTTCCAGGGGAAACTACTTCTAAAAGATAGTGATTCGAGTCCAAAGTCCAATGTCTTAATTATCGGCAGTTTGAATAAGTTTTGTATTCTTAGATTATATGTTACATGATTCTTTTCATGAAATTCCCAAACAAGCGAAGGATTCAGGTGATTCATTGACTTGTAAATTTCTGTCATAATATCAGATGTTGGGATACTACCTTGCAGCTAATGCAAGAAGAAAAGGTTCCTTCCAAACATGCTTTCAAAAGTAAAGATTTCCCCCAAAATATCGATATCACGTAGTCAAACACAGCGTGATATTCAGAAATTTGTAATTTGTTACCGCTTAGGGGTCAACAACACTTAACCAAAGGCTAGAAACTGCTCAGTGAGCCCAAATCAAAGCTTTCTGATTTTCAAAAATTCAATTTTCTCCAGCTTGTTATCTTTTTGGAAATCACTTTCGGCCCGACTTTTTAAGCTCAAACTTCTTCTGAATCTTCAAATTTTCTACTTCAAATATCAAAGCAAGGGTGCATTTTACAATATATCAACATATATATCGGGGCTAGGCAAAACCGAACTTGGTATCAAAAATTACAATTTCCGCAACACAAAGGCTGCAAGACAACTGAGATACGAAGAACTTACGAGTGATTCCTCAAATGCCTCTGCACTGATTGTTGATAGCACATCACAAGCTGCAGATAAGATTTTGGCAACTGCTTTCTGTGACTGGAATAATCGTATGAGTGGTCCATCTAAGGTGTCTTTCCAGTGAGCAAGCTCCTGAAATACATCATAAGTAAGGATCAAAATGATATGAAAACATACACTGAGCATCATTACCTGTATGCGAGTCATAAATAAAAGTTAGAAAATTAAAAACCCAATAATTTTTAACAAATTTTAAGGAAAATGGATTTGAAAATTTATCATCGTTCATAACAAATTGGGGTAAATTGCTATTAACAAATCAAATTGCGGCACTCCCTTTCATTAGCCGCTTCTTTGCAATCGTCGCCAGCGGCTTGGACGCGAACAGCCTGGCGTTGAATATTTTCTATCAAATCTGGCAGACAAATAACGAGTTTCCAACGTTTTAGAAGCTAGATAAAATTCAATGGACCAACTTACCTCTTGAAGACTCAAATGACTGCTAGCTAATTTCTTTGAAAAACATTTCCCAAATTCCTCCAGAAGCTACAATAAAGAAACACGGGGAATGTTCATTATAAAAAAATATTATAAGATTGTAAAACTGAAAGATCTGTGTCTCTAGTTATTGGATTGATCAAAATTACTGGGTCTCTCTAATATGATCTCGCTCTGTTTCTCCTTCATTTTTAGAGCTTCTATCCTATGCAACAACCTCCAATGTTCTGTGTTCACCCCATACTTACAATTTTACAGAACGACATGGTTTTGCACATCTTTACTGGGCGCAATAGCATGTTTGTAATATCGGATTTCTTAAAGGCTCACACAGATGGATCACGTCAATAAATTTCAACATTTCTTCCCGCTGTTTTTTGCTTACGTCCGTAATGGGCCTAGCCACATAGCCAAAGCTACGAGCAGTGCAGGAAACTGTCGAGGATTGCCTTACCTACCTTAAATACACTTGGTATGTGGCTCCGTTGGATGGAAGAAGACTTGAATACAGTTTCTGTGATGGCTGGTGGGTTTGTTGTCTCTGTAGCGTTTTTTCACTGCCATCTTGATCACCGCTTCCACCACAGCTTTGCTTCGGTTTCCTGTGCCTAATTAAATTGAATTCTACGCAACATGTAATTTTGCATGTCACCCATCCCTGTCCGCCTTTAAAGGGTTGGTATCGCAAAACGACAGCTTGTCGCACATTACAGCGAAGAGCAGGCTTACTGTAAGGATATATAAATGAAAAACCAACCTTTACTGAATGAAACGACAGCATACATTCAGCCGTCTTGATATATCTTTGACAAACTAAGCTCAGTAATGTTTTACGCTCGGAGCTAGAATGAAATGAAATGGTTTCAGAATGAATGACCAAAGTGAGTGCGTTTATCTAATACCACCGAGGTTAAGGACGAAGAAAAGTGTGAGTGTAGCACACAAATAATGGTTTTAGGAAGGTTTTAAAATTGAAGCATAAATTGAAATAATAAGAAAGTGACATGGAAAGATAGACGTGATAGAAGGAGAACAGACACAAGAGAGGAAATCTGAGAGATGAATAAGTTTAATCAAACAGGACAGGAAGCAATAAAGAATTAAATTAAAATGTAGATAGGCATAAAATAAACGACGGAGGGTTCTAGTTTGCAAAATCTGTTTGTCTCAAGAACTGTATGTTTTGGCAGGATATAAGATAGGAAAATTGATGAAAGTAGGAAACATCAAATCTGGATAAAATTGAAACCCCTAACCTTGAAATCAAATCTGGATAAAATTGAACAACAATTTTCAGCACTTGTAGGCATTGATTCCTGATTCTTTCATGACCAGAAGAATCTAGAACAAGAAATAAACTCACAGTCCATTTGATTGGAAAATATTTTCACATAGTGAAATGATAACTGTCACAAAAGATTGTTTGAAGTGTTTGGGAGCAAAAGGGTTCCCCAAAGCAGAGTTACTGCAACTAAGACTGCGTTCACACGATACCGGCACAATTTGAAAACGGTGAAAAATGTGACGGATAGGCCTCCCGTTCACACGAAAACGACACATTTTTTGCCAGCAGATTTGAAAACGGTAGATTTTGAAAAGGGAACTCTAACCGGCACATTTGAAAACAACATCGTGTGAACACTCGAAAACCATGAAAACGGAACATTTTTCGACGCTCTCAAAACTAGGCTGATCGATTCTTAAGGTGTAGGTACATTTCTTTGGCATCAAATTCTTGGGGAGATTGCAACAAGTTTGTTACCGTCACATTGCCTACCGTTTTCAAACTGTGACGGTATCGTGTGAACGCTAGCTAAAATTTTGCTGCCTCACAATTTTCACTGTTTTCAAATTGTGCCGGTATCGCGTGAACGCAGTCTAAAAGTAGCCCTAACGTTACAAGAAATTAGACCAAATCATTGACTTTGTTAGAGTTAGCAGCCCTAAACAATGTTTTCATCTTTAAGACTGAATCCATTGTCCTATCGATCATTATTAACCAGGCTGGCAAGGTTACACAAAGGCTAAAGACAATAACTATAAGATCCTTGTACTCGCAAAAAGGGTCCAAAGATATTGAATTTGCTATGCTAGCAGCGCAAAGTCTTGGACACGAAAATTAAACGGAATAAGATGAATACTAGATAAACACCTGTTTCATCCCTCTCTAGCTCAACGAAACAATACTGAACAAGCCAAGATTTGAATCTCACATTCGAAGATGTTACCAAGTCTGCTTGTAAGGATGCTGGAGTTGCAGTTATGATGCCTTTAATCTCTGCATTGTCCGGCATTACAGATAAAATGGCAGCAAGGCAAGTTAAGGAGGATATAGTTATGTTGAGATCTGCAAATATCAAAATAAATGAATAAAGATTTTTGAATCGGCAAACAACTTTATATTATTTATACAAGGGTGGCATTACAATTTTCGCGACAAAGGCGCTATTAAGTCGATGCAAGAGGGCTAATGTTTTTTTTTATATATATATATATATATATATCGCAGGAAATCAAATGCTCGACACCATTTTAAAAGTCCATTCGTCTGATGGAAATTGTTTATGCCACAGTGATGTATAGCCGCGGGCTGTAGGAAACATTCGGATTGTTCTTTGGAAAATGTTGTGGTCATAGGTTGCGGTTTTTAAGATTAAATTAGCTGCGATGTTTCACAGCGGCCTCCTGATATTTAGTAGCCACTCGACGGTTGACCCAGCAGACGCTAATCTGCCCATCGGAGGGAGGAGTTTCCGTTTGAGTGGCATAATGGCTCTAGGTCACGTCAAATTTTTACACGCGCAGCGTCTGCTGGGTCAACAGTCGAGTGGCTACTAAATAACAGGAAGCCTCTGTGAAAACATCGCGGCTGATTTAATCTTAAAAACCGCAACCTATGACCACAACATTTTCCAAACACCAATCCGAATGTTTCCTACAGCCCGTGGTATAGCTCTACAAGAAGTTTCGTTTCCATTTTTAAGATCTCCAGACAGAAGAGTTACTTGAAAAATCAAGTTTAAGAGTCAAGAGGCAAGATCTTTGTGAAAAACTGAAACGCAAATATTTTCAGAATGGCTTACCTGGTGCATAAAGGTACTTTGGCAGTAGCATCGCTAGTTTGTGTAAAAATTCACCTCCAATCTTTTGATATGGTGTGTTGAGGACCAAAATTGACATACACTGTAAGAAAAATAGTTTAAATTACAGGTAAGAAATAAAATCGAGAAAAAAATAATATTGTCATGGGGAGCTGCTTTGAGCACATCAACTCAAGCCTACATTTAATTCAACCTGAACCACAGACGTTTTAAGAACGCTATTAACAGTAGCAGGATGTTACAATGGTTTACTCTTCCAATGATTTAATCATTATTGAGGAATTGAATTAAAAAACATACCTGTAAAACTTTTTCCGTAGCAAAATTCGGCCTCCTCTCTCTGAAGTGTTCGAGAAAAGCTTCATGCAACACCACGAGTGACTGGTTTAACTTAACTGAGAATGGAATAAAAGGTCGAGCAACTGCTTGCTGACTTTGCGATCTGTAAAAGAGAAGCAGTTTGTATCATATGTATTTAGTTGTGACACGGGCTGTAGGAAACGCTGATTGTTTTTCTTTATTCGTTAAAAAACAAACAAATTATTAAAAAAAACAACAAGATTAATAAACTACGTGCCACCCATAGTGGGAAAGAACTTATAATTTTTCGCTCGGCTCTCTCTATTTGGAGAGTCTCAACCATAGTCAATTAACGTATTTACATGCATAGACAATTTCGGAACAGACTCAAGCAGTAGGTAGTGGAGGATATATCACCAAAATTCCTCAAATTCATTCAGAACAGTTCCTAATGATGTTTAATTTCAGCAAATCTTTCTTACCAATGACTTTATAACTTACTACAGGGTGTTTAAAAAAACGCAACCAACTTTCTTCAAGAGTCTTCAGAAAATTATGACATTTCAATTATCTTAACGCATACCATATGAAAGCACAATCTATCTTCTTTCCAAGGATGTCCAGCTTTGACACGTTAATTGAATTCTTCGTCACTTAATTGACGTTTTAGTAAATATGGCCTATTTTAGATGCAGGAAAGTTGTAGGACATTTAAATAGTCGAAAACTCATCTTTGAGAGAGCTTATTTTATCATTCTTGATAAATGCATCTCATGGGAGTAAATTTGTATTTTTCCTACCAAAGGGCATCACTTCAAGTGCTTCTAGGCCTGAAATATTTTTACAGATATGTACTGTACCAGTTTACGGTAAAAAAGGTCTTGATTTTGCTCTTACAGCATGCTTTATCTAAAATAGGGCATACTTGCTAAAATATCAATTAAATGATAAATAATTCCATTAATGTATCCAAACTACATATCATTGGAAAGAAGATAGATTGTGCTTTCAGATGGTATCCATTACATCTATCCAAATCTTGTCATTTTCCATAAAATGTCAATCTTAGTTGGGTTGCGTTTTTCCTGAAACACCCTGTATATCAGACCGATTGCTTACCTGTCCACTGCGGCGTCTAAATACTGTTTCGAATTATTAGCAAGTTCAATTAATGTCGAGATTGCAGAAAGCCGCACCTGATGAAAAAAAATTAGAATTGACAGAATTTACGAGAACTTTCCAGGTTCAAATATTTCTTAGAAAAATATTTCTTCCACGTGTCTCAAAACATCTCGACACAAATAAACTTAGAATAAAATTCAAAATGAAATAATTTGAATTCAAAAATACTTGCGACACGGAAACATAAAGAAGTGAATATTCAAACAGTGTGGCCATGCAGAAGTTACACTACCTTCGCAGATGGATCACCCATCGCACATGTGACCAAAGAAGGTTCAAGAGCAGAAACAGTCTCAGGAATTAGAAGCAACCAAGATGATAACTTGGACCGTCTGTCTGATGTCTGCAATGGAAAATGAAACATAACTGTACATAGATAAAGACCGAATGCAAATGACACTTCAGTCAGGACCTACAAAACAAATTTTAGAAAGTTGAATTTAAGGGAACGGACGCAGGAAGATTGGTTGAAAGCAAAAAAGATTTCTCTACCAATCAGAGAACGAGAATGAAGACGACAATCATGTTTGTGTTTTATCGGTTATTCGTTATTCGACATAATCTCTACCAATTTCTTAAATCTTTTAAAAGCTAGAAATATGTAGTGGTGGTGTGGCCAAGTGGTTAAAGCGCAGTGTTTCGAATCTTGTGGGGGCCTACTCGCATGGGTTCGAATTACGTCGTCGGAACTACAAACCACAAGCCATCAGCCAACTCAGCTGTCCATCCTTCCGAGGTCGGTAAATGAGTACTCAGAGGAAACTCTGAGGGCACAAGTGGTAGTGCTGCAGGCCCATATCAGCTGTATAGCTGCAAGAAACATAGCCTGAGTTAATAAATCAATGTTGCTTGCTTGCTAAGTCAGGGTTTTAACGGAGTTCCTATGGCAACTTCTGATCTTGTACAGCGGATATGGTCTTTACCATGATATGTTCAGAACATTCCAAAACATATTCAACGCAAATACCTTGCAACAGAAAGTACTGTCATGAGTTCAAATTAAATTCCATACACAAGGTCTTGAAACCCGAACGTTAAATTTTCAAAGGTAAAGATCGCTTTTTACGACTATTTGAAAAAAATAGAATAGCTACCTTGATAGAATCTTGTATGCATTTCAAAGCATTTTGTCTAATTCTGCAGCATGTTGTCCTATATAAGTGTAACAAACATCGATTAAGCGAAGCTAATAAGAATACAACGCTTTTCTTTAAACTTCGTTTTTAAAATGACATCATTTTTTTATATCGGCTATGAACGGCACTTAACAAATTCTTTAACAATCTCAGATCTCAGAAAAAAAATCTAAGCACTCTGTGTACCATGGCATCATCTCATTGTGACAGGCACTAGCATGCACCAGTTTAGGGTAGATGAATTGATGTGAAAAACTATGCACTGGTAAAACATGCGCAAAGTTGGCTGAGATCTGAGTTGGCAACGGCTGATGCCATGGTTCACAAAGAGCTTACTTAACAGAAACAAACCCTAATCAAAACATAAATAATTTGGTGACATCATTTGGTGAACCGTAAAAGACAATGATAGACTTGCCTCAAGTCTTTTTCATGAAGTCCGTCTGACGGATCCCTTTCCCATCGTTCCTGGATCAGCCATTCCAACATTCCGTAAAGGAACAAAGGAGAGATAGCGAGATAAATTTCTCTCGCTCTCACCAATTTGTTCCTCTACGGAATGTTGGAATAGCGGATCCGGGAACTATGGGAAAGGGATCGGTCAGACGGAATTCATGAAATAGACTTGGGGCAAGTCTAGACAATGATGAAAAATTAGGATCTCACCGCGGACTCTTCCCGTAATCTTCCTTGAGAATACAACATCATTTCTTTAACTTAAAAGTCAATTTAGATGGATACTGAAGTTTGCAGATAACTAAAGATACAATATTATTATTATTATTATTATCAATTTATTTAACGTTGGATTACAATAATAGAATAGCTAAATTATATAGCTAATTAATACTAACCTTAATCTATTTCGAAAACTGGATTCTGAATCAGAAAACTCAGATTCTGAGCTAGATTGACTGGATACAAACGATGAACCTGCAGATACATTGAAGATGCTGTCATCTAGCATTGGATTCTGTTGATCTGATTGATAATCTGAAGATCGGTTCTCCGATTGGTCTTGATCTTGGAAGTTTAATTGTTTCTTACTGTTCGACTTCTTTCCTCTCCTTTTCTTTTTCACAACTTGCTTTGCAAGTGGGGATTTTGTCCTCTTGGCAAAAATTCCAGTATCGAAGGCTGGAGCTATAAGTAAGAATATGGGCTTCGTTACGAGTTACGTCGTTAAGAGTATAAAGATTGAATTCAGGTGAATCAAATCCAAAATCTGGGGCATGTACTAATCACATCAAGCTACAAAACAACATATCGGATGCATAAAAAAGAACTTCACGTTTTTGAGAATCAACTGTAAGGAAATTTTCGATTTTGTTACCTTGTTTCCAAAAGTTAACAAGACCCAATTAAACTTAGAACTATAGCTGGACTGTATATTATTCTAACTCAAATTTGCGGGTAAACGACCTTTTAGAGCATAGGTTCCGAATCTTTAAAAAGGTCGGTGTAAAATTTTATGACCTATTTCTTTGAATGGAATGGCTTGAAAGAAATTTTAGCTATTTTTCTATAATTCTAAGGATTGGATTTTTCAGAAATATCCAATAATTTCACAATGAAAGTGTTTTTCTTCTTTTTTAAAGAATTCAAGAAAAATTTTGAAAAATACTTAAAACCATCGTAACTTCTAAACTTTTTGAGGAAACATGGAATAAATTTTAAGAAAACATAGTTTAGGAATGTCTACAATATAGTGTCAAGCAAAAGTCTTTCACTCTTATGGTTTACGATTTAAAAATTTGATGACGTTACATCCTTAAATGAGTTGAAATATAAAATACGCTGTAATTTCGAAAATGTTGCAGATTTCAGGAAAGTCCAATGGTAGAATTATAGGAAAGTAGCTAAGGTTTCTTTCAAGCCATTCAATTCAAAGAAATAGGTCAGAGAATTTTACACCAACCTTTTTGCGCCAATTTAAAGATTTGGAACCTATGCTACCTTTAGGTCATCTGAGCTCTTGGGATGCAGCTTTTTTGTAGTTGGCTGCTCAACTGGCTGCAAAAAATGGAAGTTCATTTTTGGCGCTCCCGGTACAAAATAAAATTCTCCTCCAACAAACCTCATTGCAACGCAAGTCCATGATGGTTATAGATAGTTACTCATTAACAAAAGCATTTTGCGAAAAGATTGCGATACCCCTATCGGCCTATCGATTTTAGAAACGCAATGAAACAATTAAACTTAAGACGATACCTGCTCTTGCTGATGGCAAATTTTTTATGAGATGCTCCACTCTGCTGCGAAAAGCTGGCAGACCATAAACGAGAAACACCTTGATAGAAAGAAACAAATCAACAACGGACATCTGATGATGATAACACTAAGATATTAGAAACATTTATGTCTCGTTCAATTCCTA
>REGM01000039.1:814538-907651 GCA_004194415.1 Aurelia aurita
GGGGGGGGGCACTCGACCTCAAAATGTACGGGGGTGTGCCTCTGAGATATTGACATTTTCACCCTGTGCGGGAGCAATTTTGTTCAAATTGACTACCCTGTCTGGGAGCAAACTGGCAAAAAGAAAAAACAATAGCAAAATTGCACATTCCTTCTCAAAATCCTGTACGAGAGCAATTATTTCAAAACTATACACCCCTCTGAGAGCACTTTTGTCAAAAAGGATACCCTGCTTGGGAGCAAAATCGCTAAAAACGATACCCTGTCCAGCGGCACATACCCCCCGGTACAAAAATTATCGAAGTGCATGGATGTACATGGTGTTGAAAAAATTACACCTTTGTAAAAAATGTAATGGACCCATTTCAATGTTACTTTCTTTGATCGATTGAAATTAGATTTATGGACCAAGTTTATGTATCTACTGGTTGAGTCAGGACAAAGTTTTAACGTTTGAAAAATCTGCAAAATTTGATTAATGTAGCAATAATAACAAGCACAAGGGAGCTACTCTCTCAGGTAAAACGCATCTTTGAAGTTGAACATTCCGGGAACACAGTACAAAACACGTGGAGACAGAGCATTTCCAGTCGCTGCTGCTACCCTATGGAATCGCCTACCTTATAAGAATCGTGACTCGCAGAGCATTGATACTTTTTAATCTGAATTGAAAACATTCTTATTTTTTATTGCTTTTGAAACGTAATTTATTCTGGGACTTTTTATATGTAAAACATGGACATATTTCCACCTTAGGTATTGTTCAGCACTAAAAAATATATTTCTAATAGATTTTGGCGCTTTATAAAAGACTTTTAAGTTATTATTATCATTTCAATGTTAACCCTAACCTTCATTTATTTCAAGGTTTTGATATATTGGCATACGCCCAAAATAATCGATAGCCTGAGAAAAATCATAATTTTTCAACAGGTCCAACTTTTATGACTCATCTCGTACACTTAAAACCAATTTCCATTAATCATATTGCAACGGAAAGTCTAACTTGTACTGGAATTTGTTTCATTCAAATTTGTCAAACTGTCTTCGCTTTAGATGATTTCCCTTGCAATCTGTGTTTGAAAATGTTTGGAAAAGAGCTGCAAGATCTAAATTGTTTTTGTCTTTCAATTCTTACACTTGTTTGTAATTGTTTAGTTTCTATTCTCTCTCGTCTACTTTCATATTTTATCACGGGCTTTAGGAGACTCTGAATTAAAAATTTGATTTTCGGATGATACATCGAGTCTTTTTTCACTTTTTCTTTCGTTTATATCCAGACTCATCGCTCTCGATATATCACGAACGAAATAAAAAGTGAAAAAGAACTCCATGTATCATCCGAAAATCTAATTTTTAATTCAGAGTTTCCTAAAGCCCGTGATCTTATCTGACAAATTGACCACTTTAATGCTATCTGTCCGATGTTCGAATACAAATTCATCCTTGACTCAGTAACGTAAATGTAACTTTTTCAAAGCTCTGTTCAATGTCAGAGTGTCATAAAAATAACTACAAATTCTCTTTTATGAACATATCTTTTCAAAAATTACAACCTTTACAATATATCGTTTGAGATTATTTACAATGTTTACAATTTACAATATTTACTTAAATTATTATATTTGCAACATCTATTTACATCAACTACAAGTCTTCAAGTTCTAAGAATACAGTCAGTTTCAAGCAAATCACGTCAACAAATTGTCTATCCCGATGAGCATCGGATGAATTTCCGAAAACAGTTCAATTTAGGCCTACGACTCCTCTCCACTTCATCCTCGAGCTTCGATATCTCATGTTGCAAATCGTAAATGGCTCTGTCCCGATTTTTCACATCAACTTCAAATTTATCTTTCTTTGCAGAAATTTTCTTCAAACTCTCCTCCAACACGACCTTACTCTTGATTTCTTCCTCTAACTCAACTTTGATTCTCTCCCGTCCAGTCTCAACTGTGTTCAATTCTTTCTGTTTTCTATTCAAACAATTACCCAAAAATTGCACTTCGTTTTGGAGCTCCTTGTTCCGCTCGACCTGCTCATCGAATTTTAAACGCTCGAGAATTCCAGACTTCAAATTATTATCGTAACTATCAAGTTTCTCTTTGAGGCTCTGCATATCCATTTGTAAAGACAAATTCTTTGCACCTAAAATATGTTTCAGTTTAATTTCAAAGCGAACCTTCGCTTGGCTTGCTTTTAGCAATTTGACTACACGCTTATTTCTTTGTGCCAATTTCTTTCTCTTTGCTGTCTCGCAATTAGCAACTTTGCCAACTCTCTTGCATTTAGCCTCCAACTCTTTAAACTTGCTATCCTCTATCTTTGTCCAGTGAAATAACTTCCCACAGCATTGGTTCAAACACTCGACTTTATTTTCGAGATCCTTATTGAAGTTTTCTAATGCATTTTTCTCGGCTGTCAACTCATTTGCAGCCTCTTTAAACTTCTCCGTATCTTCTCGCAGAATCTGCTCTTCATTCTCTAAGAACTCAACAAGCTCGAGAAGTTCTTGTTTCTCTTTTCGAAACATTTTCTCATTCTCCGCCATCTTGTATACTTGAAGCTCAACATTCTTCAAGACATCTTCTAAATCATTTTCAAAATCTTCTTCGTTCACCTTACAACCATCAACCTTTTGTCCTCCTGCCTCAGACAACAACAAACTCATTTTATTGATACGATTCTTCATTTTAGAAGAAGCCTCGTTGATCTTCATACACTCTAAAGACTTCGTTTCGATGTCTTGCATCAGTTCTTCGACGAAATCTTTCCAAGTCTCTTCTCGCTTTGCAAAATCCATCGTCATCAGATTTTTCTGGTACTGTACTTCTTCAATTTGCAATGCCAGATTCTCCTGCTGTCTCGATCCTTTTTCGAGCTCCGCTGCCATCGTGGTACATTTTCTTGTCAGATCTTCAATTGAGGATGTTGCCAATCTTAATTCTTCTTTCAAATCCTCATTTTCTCCAACCACATCCCTCATCCAAGACGTTAATGGTTGTTCTTGAGATACTAATAAATCTTCGGCTTGTTTCTTATCTAGAAGAAGAACGTTCTCATCAGCATCCAGGTAGCTTCAGAAGTCAAAATATGGACTTTAGATTGTTGTTTCGTATTCCAAAAGAGCCTGAATATTTACAACATCAGAATGTATCAAGAGCTCAGTGGCAGAGCCCCGGGGGGAGAGAGGATGGGGCGGACATGTCCTCCTATTTTTATCCTAGGTCAGTCATCTAATTCGTCTAAATCCGTTGAGAAAAGGTCTAAGGAGGGGTTGGATCTTTAGAGTTTGATATACATATCAGGGTTTTTTCTGAAGGTAAAAATGGCATTTCACGAATGAAAAAGGCCTGGTCCTGAACAATTTCCCCGGGGACTACGCCTCCAGGCCCCTAGACCCCCATCTTCGCTCGTCCCCTCTCCTTTTTTGCGGCCGGCTCCCCCACTGCAAGAGTTATTGTTGAAAGAGAGCATTTCGCAGTGAGATCCCGTAAAGACCTATTCTCAAAGACGGAAAAAGGCAAGCCCATTAGTTTAATCTTTGTTGGCCTAGGAGCACAAATAACTTTATAAATCGTTTTTCGGTAACGTAGCAATAAAATGAGCACCTATTCTACATTTCTATCTTTCGAAGTTTGGAAACTGAAACGAGATCGAAAACTGCTCCAACAGTATCTAGATCTCAGATAAACAATTTTGCCTCTCTCGTCAGCCTTCCATCCTTCCTTTGCTTGCTACTTCCTTCTTATTATATCTTACTATAATCAGCATCTTTTTGGCAGGAAGAAGTTTAATGACTTACATCTTACGATAACATCTTCCAAATTCTCGACGATGTCTTCAAGTTCGACGATCTTCTGGCTCTGTGTCTTGATTTCCAGTTGTTGCTGCTCGTTCTTACGAAGCAGCGAATCAGAATTGACGAGTGTAAGACCACTATCAGACCGTGATAACATCACGAAACTTTTATTAACTCTATTAGCGTCCATTTTGAATCGAAATTTCAAGAATTTCTCACACGAATAGTATCACTTGCAACTTACTCTTAGAGATGCGAAGTGAGTTCTGGTGAAAAAGTCCTTCTGGCGGGAATTTATAATCGATTTGTAACGTTTGTGACGTAATATTGATTGATAACGGGGTAAAGTAGACTGGGGATGAATGTGAATCAATTTGACGTCAGACTTTACCCTCAGTACTTTTTTTGTCAAGTTCATGAACTCAATATAGCATCATCAAAGCATTAAAGTAACTGAACGGAGATATGGCGATCTAGTCTAGACATAACACAAAAGAATGACACGCACTACTTATGTTCCCATTGTTTTCATAGATCGAGAACATCAAATACAATAATTGGTTATGTTTAGACTGACCCAGTCCCCCTAGCTAAGCTACTTTTAACTCCGTTGATTTATGTTAATGATATCTTTTGCTCGATGATACTTAGACTTGCCCGAAATCTATTTCCTAAACTCCGTCTCTGACTGATCCCTTTCCACAATTCCAAGATCCACAAATCCATCATTCCGTCCTTTGCGGAATGTTGGAATTGCGGATCCTGGACTGTGGGAAAGAGATCGGTCAGGTGAACTTCAGGAAATAGACTTGAGGCAAGTCTAAATGATACTCGACTCAAGAACAAACAAACAGCAATCGCAATCGCGACTTCACAGCGGTTACAGTTTGGCGTAATTTGGGTATCGTTTCGGAGGTTCAGCTTTGAATACATCAAATTTTCGTTATTTTGTGATGTATGATGTCTATTGTCTTTCTACCCTTGCATTTGTTTGTTTATGTTCGGCTCATGTTTTCTCTCGTCTACTTTCATAACTTATCTTACGAATTCACCATTTTCATGTCAGTTTAAAAATTGCCTATTGTACTTTATGTTACCCATAGAGGATCTAAATGATGATTAGGGACCTGTCATAAAGTATCTGCTTCCGGGGGGCGGAAGATATAGGCAGGGGCCACCAAAAATTGTAGCTGCTTGTTAATGGGCCACAGAAAATATTTGCAGCTTTTGAAGGGGCCATCAATTTTTTTCAGGGACAAATCTAAAAAGGGACAAGTTTTTAAGATATACAAGATACTGTAAAATGTCTCTCTACGAGCAAATTCAAAAGCCACATAAACAGTCACTTGTCAATCATAGTCAAAAGAGAAAGATGAATTTTCATCACAGGTTGAACATTGCAGTTTTCTTCATTTCTCTCAAAGCATCAAAACAGTTTTGCCTGCTTGAAATTTTCCCTTTTTCTGGTGCTTTTTTGCTTTCTGCACCTCCATATGCACAACTGATCTATGCTTCTTTAACCTTTCCAACCTTGCCAACAGCTTCTTTGCAAATTTTTGGTAAAGTATTCTTATTAAAAAATTATTGTTTATGGAGAGCTTTTCAGCTGTCAGCTGAAAGTGCATCAAGGTAAAACCTTACTGAAAGTTGCCCTTGCAAGCCGTTTTGCTGAAATTTGTGTTTTCTTTGTTGCTACATCATCAAATTTAACATGTGGGGCAACAATGAGAGTATCGTCATAAGGACGAAAAGTGGACGTGTCGCAAATACCTACATCAGAGTTCGCTTTATGTAGATGCAGGCACAGTAGTTCAGTATAAATTAGTAGAAGGCAATAGTTAAAGATATCTATGGGAACAATTTTAATGTTGTGATCGAAATATGCAAGCAAAATGAAAAGAGTAGAACATCTCATGCTACCAGCAAACTCAAAANTTGTCAATCATAGTCAAAAGAGAAAGATGAATTTTCATCACAGGTTGAACATTGCAGTTTTCTTCATTTCTCTCAAAGCATCAAAACAGTTTTGCCTGCTTGAAATTTTCCCTTTTTCTGGTGCTTTTTTGCTTTCTGCACCTCCATATGCACAACTGATCTATGCTTCTTTAACCTTTCCAACCTTGCCAACAGCTTCTTGCAAATTTTTGGTTAAGTATTCTTATTAAAAAATTGTTGTTTATGGAGAGCTGTTCAGCTGTCAGCTGAAAGTGCATCAAGGTAAAACCTTACTGAAAGTTTCCCTTGCAAGCCGTTTTGTTGAAATGTGTGTTTTCTTTGTTGCTACATCATCAAATTTGACTTGTGGGGCAACAATGAGAGCATCGTCATAAAGACGAAAAGTGGACGTGTCGCAAATACCTACATCAGAGTTCGCTTTATGGACCCAGAAATATTGCAATGGGCCACGAAAAATATTTGTCTCTTTACAATGGGCCATGAAATTTTCTACTCATTTTTAGTAGGGGCTATGAAAATCATTTGTGAAAAAATCAAATATCCTCCGCCCCCCTGTAGTAGATATTTTATGACAGGTACCTTAGAATGAAATTCTAATCGGAGTAAATCGGAGTTAAAGCAACGAACATGCAGTTTCTTATTCATCGCAGATTTACGCCTCTGGCGATTTGAAATACCATAGGTTCTAAGTCTCCAGAGATGTATTTTGTCTTATCATCTACGTGTCGTAGATGGGCATGCATGCGGCATGGTTTATTCTATGCAGCATAAAACAGAGTTCGGTTTGAGAGTTTAGTAATTTTGCACACTCATGCGGAGTGGTTGCAAATTGAATCTCCCACCCACCCGCCTCTTTCCACTTTTTCATGTTGGACCTTCTTTCTTTTGAAGATGCATCTGGAAAGGTTTTTCTAGCATGGACGAGGGGACTGGTTTTGCGGGGAAAATGCAGGCTTTCCTTCCAACCCCACCTTCGGGATGGTAATTTGCTTTTTCGGGAGATAGGCTAGTTCCCTCAAAAGCCCAACTTGCCCTAATGATGAGAAAGTGCAACCTTGTGTTTGTCTGATGCTTGTGAAGAAAGATTTACGGAAAGAGGTTGAAATATATCTGAAGGGCAGCCAAAGCCCAGTAGCTTTGGCCCTATTTATGTGACTGTAGCTTTAACTACTTACTGTTACTTTGTCGAGCTAGTTGATAGAACTTATTGTACTTAACTTCTCAACTTCTTTCTGTTTTGCATCTTTTCTTTCAAATGTTCTTTCTCAAATCCGGTAGCATCCCTTAGCTGGTATAAACATTGGTATATCCAAGGGTGTCAGGACACCTATAATCCTTCCTCTTTTCTGTTTGTTTGTACGTCTGTTTCACATTGGATGTTAGGCACATACGGTCCATCATCCATACTAAATTGAATCTCCAGAAAAGAGACCCCGACCTGTAAGCATGGGCGCAGTGTCTTGAGCAATGGGGACACTCTGGAGGGACCAGTGACGGCAGTTGTCAGTGTTGTTCTCTCGGCTGGGGTCCTATTGCTCAACATTATCGCCTATGTTAGCCCGACATCCAATGTGAAACCGGCCTTAGTATTTATCACTAAAATCGTTTATGAGTAGCTTTTTGTAATCGCATATTTAGTTGTAACTTAGTTGTATGTTCTTTATGTAATGGCCTCGAGGTAGTCATGATCTTTTTNAGTTGGGCGCCCAAGTGCGGTTAAAATGTTGCTAAAAAACCAAGGCAGGGAGAGAGAAAACAAAGAAGACAACAACAATCAAAACAAGGTAAATAAATGTTTATTAATCACATTATAGGTGTCCTAACACCCTTGGTATATCTTGGTCTTGGTTTTCTATTTCCTTGTGATGGTTCCCATAGCAATAAAGTTTGTGTCGTTTCATCCGTTTTTCTCCACACATGGCCTAAAGATCTGAGCCATCTCTCCTTCAAAGTGTCATTTATTTTTGGTAGGTTTCCATAGAGTTGTTTGTTGGTGATATGTTTTTCTACAGGCTCCATCTAGCCTTTCTTCTAATGTTTTAGGGCCTGATTACATGAGCAGGGCTGTCCCTGCTAACAGGGCTGCCTCTGTAAGCAGGGATGAAATGTTGCGTGCGATTACATGGAGTAATTCACCCCAGGGCTGTGAAGTAATGTTGGCGGGAAAAATCAAATCATTGGCAATATGGTGGCTTGGTGCATGCACAGTTAAAATTAAAAGTTAAAAGTTAAAGCCAGCCCTGTTTCTAGCCCTGCCAAGCAATTACACGAGAAAAGCGTCATTGTTTCATCCCTTCGAACAGGGCCAGCCCTGTTATGCAGAAGTGGGATCCCGGCTGCCAGGGCTGGCCCACTTACTATATAATAATGTTTCAGATTTATAACATATCTCCTATTGACAGAGAGATCTCGCTTAAAATCGTCAAGCTCCGATAACAGGGCCAGCCCTGCTCATTTATTCAGGCCCTTAGTGAGTCCAGCTTTCTGCATCGTACATTATTACACTTTCTACTGCTGCACGAAAGAATCTTACTTTCAGGTTCACTGGTAACTTTTATATCCAGATGATCAAACAACAGAGCCATAAGTGGCGCATGGTCGTCTTTTGTTCTATTTTTAGATTAGATCGCTATATTTCATTTCATTTTATTTTTATGATTTTTATACAGAGTAAGTATTCAACTAAAATACATAATTGCTTTACAAACTGCCCTGTTAAATAAAGAAAAACTAAAAATTTACACTATTTTGAAATAAGATCCAAGTATAATAAGTATGTATAAAAGTAAAAGGAAAAGTTTGAGAATGTTCAGGATCTGGCATTTTTTAAGGACGTTATGAATTGGGTAATAGTATTGGCTGTTTTAATTTCTGTATTTTGATCGTTTTACAGATTTGCTCCTCTATACGAGAAGCATTTTTGACCACTTGCGGTTTTTAGAAACGGAACATAAAGGTCAGTGTTTGTATTACGAAGCTGTCTAACGCTGGTTTCAGATAACCTTCGGAACAGACTTGTAAGATACTCAGGAGCTTCGTGGTTTATGGATCTATAGACCATTTTCAATGTTTCTGTTGCTATGAGATCATTGACCGTTTGCCATCCCAATTGCTTGATGATAGGTGGCGCTGACATTCTGTAGGAGCTATTTGTCACAATTCTAGCTGCACGATATTGGAGCTTCTGGAGATATGTCCGTCATTTGTCTTTAACTCAGTAACTTTAGCACAAATTTTTCATAATTCTGTCAGTGCCAGAGTGTCATAGGCAGTGGCGGACTGGCCTACCGGTCCACTGGCCCATGGCCGGTGAGCCCCCTCAAAATATGGCAAAAAGGGCCCCCTTTTCATTGAAAAAGGGCCCCTTTTGGGCCCCCTTTTCATTGAAAAAGGGCCCCTTTTGCAAAAAAGACAAATGTTTCCCTTTGATGTCCCCTCACAATACACGCCAAAGCTCTGGTTTGGAGGTGGAGTCAAATTTGAACTTTAAAGAATAATATTTCAACTTTGGAAGCACCTATATCAATAAACATGGCAACAACTTAAAAGTTATTGCGAATCGATTGGAGCTAAATTGGCATCGCTAGCCCTGATCAAACCTGTTACTTTTTATTTAGGACACTCGGTATACCACGTGCGCCAAAAAAAGAACTATCCACTTTTGACAGACCACGATAAATCGTTCACTGGACTGATTTTGAAGATTTATGAATTAATCTTTGCTAAAATTCATAATTAGATTCAAGGATTTTTGTAAAATTTGTAGTCTTCTTTTTCTTGAGCTGTAATCGAGTTTCTTAAAATTTTCGGTCTCGAAAGGACTGAAAACGATAACAAAACATCGATCAATTTCTCAAAGACTCGACATGAATGGACAAAGAGAAAACTTTTCGTGGTGATTTGGGGATTTAAAAATCGATTAGTTCTAATCTGCAACACGAGCCTTAGTTCGACGTTGGGAAAATGTAGCAGTATATTCTTTTAATGAAGAAAATGATGTGGGATGCTAATTTATAAAAAATCTGTTACAAAACGGTCAAAATTCAATTTTAGCACTGGCAAACAAGGGATTTGTAGGAGTGTTCTAAGCCAAAGTAGAAGGAGTGTCTTCGACCTCAATTTTCAGGCCACACCCACTAGGGCCCCCTTAAGTCCTCCATGGCCGGTGAAAAATTCTGAGCCAGTCCGCCACTGGTCATAGGACTAAATACGACTTCTTTATCATGAACATATCTTTTGGATGATTACAATATTTACAATATTTTAATTCAGAGATCATTAACAACAACTACGCATCTTTCAAGTTCCACGAATACAGTCAATTTCAGAGGCATTTCACGTGAACATATCATTTATCCCGACGAGCATAGAACGAATTTCTGAAAGAAGCTCAATTTCCTTGAACTTTTCGCAGCATTCGGTCAAACATTCGACTTTATTTTCAAGATTCTTATTGACGCTTTTCAAAACATCTTTCTCAGCTTTCAACTCACTGGCAGCTTCTTTGAAATTGTCTGTATCTTCTTGTAGGATCTGCTCTTCGTTCTCTAAGAACTCAACAAGCTCGCAAAGTTCTTGTTTCTCATTTTGAAGTATTTTCTCATTCTCCGCCATCTTATTTACTTGGACATCAGCATTCTTCAAGACATCTTCCAAGCCATTCTCGACATCTTCTTCGCTCGCATTACAACCATCAACAGTTCGTCCTTCTTCATCAGACAACAACGAACGAGTATTGTTTTCAGGACTCTTCATTTTAGAAGAATCCTCGTTGATCTTCTCACATTCTTTATGTTTAGTTTGGCTATCTTGCTTCAGTTCTTCGGCGAAATCTTTCCAAGTCTCTTCTCGCTTTGCAAAATCCATCGACATCAGATTTTTCTGGTATTGTACTTCTTCAGTTTTCAATGCCAGATTCTCCTGCTGTCTCGATCCTGTTTCGAGCTCTGCTTCCATGCTGGTACATTTTCTTGTCAGATCTTCAATTGAGGCTTTCGCCAATTGTAATTCTTCTTTCAAATCTTCATTCTCTTGAACCATATCCCTCATCCAAGACGTGAGTGGTTTTTCTTGTGCTGCTAAATCTCCGGCTTGTTTCTTATCTAGAAGAAGAAATTTTTCATGAGGATCGCTGCAGCTTGATAAGACCATAAGACTTCTTCGTGAAGGGTCATTGCTTTGGCTCATAACAATCTTCGTAAGTCAAAACTAGGGCCTCAAGATCGATGCTTCGTAGTTCCAAGAACCCGAATATTTGCATCATCATGATGTTTCTGGTGGATCAGAATGTACGAAAAACAATTGTTTAAAGGGAGCATTTGTAGTGAGATCCCATGAAGGCCTAATCTCAAAGACGAAAAAGGGCAAGCCGGATTCAATTAGTTTAATCTTGGTTGGCCTATTATTGCACAAATAACTTTTGGAATCGTCTTCGAAACTGCAGCGGTAAAACAAGNTGCAGCTTGATAAGACCATAAGACTTCTTCGTGAAGGGTCATTGCTTTGGCTCATAACAATCTTCGTAAGTCAAAACTAGGGCCTCAAGATCGATGCTTCGTAGTTCCAAGAACCCGAATATTTGCATCATCATGATGTTTCTGGTGGATCAGAATGTACGAAAAACAATTGTTTAAAGGGAGCATTTGTAGTGAGATCCCATGAAGGCCTAATCTCAAAGACGAAAAAGGGCAAGCCGGATTCAATTAGTTTAATCTTGGTTGGCCTATTATTGCACAAATAACTTTTGGAATCGTCTTCGAAACTGCAGCGGTAAAACAAGTTTAATTAGAGCTTTCAAAAGCTTGAAAAAGCAAGAAAAATGTATCTTGATCTCTGATAAACTATTTTGGTTTCATCTCTCTTCTTTAGCCTCCCATTCTCCTTTGCTAATGGCTACAGGCATCTTTTAACAAGAAGAATTTCAAAACAGACTTACATTTTACGACAACATCTTCCAAATTCTGGACAATATCTTCAAGCTCAACGATCTTCTTGCTCTGTGTCTTGATTTCCAGTTGTTGTTGCTCGTTCTTACGAACCAGCGAATCAGAACTGACGAGTGTAAGACCACTATCAGACCGTGATAACATCAAGATACTTTTAGTACCCCTCTTAGCGTCCATTTTGAATCGAAATTGCACGGATTTCTCAGCATAAATATCACTGCCAGTATTGTACTGATTAGTGACGTTTGTGATGTCAGATTGCTTGCTAACGAAGAAAAGTAGACTGGGGGCAGTGTGAATCAACTTGACGTCAGATTTTACGGTCAGTACTTTTTTGGTCATGTGCTTGATGAACTCTAAGGGACCTGTCATAAAGTATCTACTACCTTGGGCGGAGGATATAGGCAAGGGCCACCAAAAATTGCAACAGCTTGTTAATGGGCCACGGAAAACATTTGCAGCTTTTGGATGGGCCAGGAAATTTCTAGCAACATCTAACAACTAGTTTTTTTTATATATAAAATACTGCAAAATGTCTCAACAAGAGCAAACTTAAAAGTCATAAAACCAATCTCTTGTCAATCATAGCCAAAGTCCAAAGATGCATGTTCATCATTGTTTGATCCAGTTTTTCATTTGATCTCAAAGCATGCAAGCAGTGTTACCTAGTTGGATTTGTTTCTAATCTGATGCATCTTTTGCTCTCCGTCCCTCCGTATTCACAACTGATCTATGCTCCTTCAACTCTTCCATTCTCACCAACAGCTTCTTTGCAAATTCTTCAGTTTCATTATCAAAAACTATTTGCTATGGAATGCTGAAAGTGCATCAACGGAAAACCAAACTGAAAATTTTTCTTGCAAGCCATCCTTCTGAAATTTATGTTTTCTTTGCCGATACATTATCAAAGTTAACATCTGGGGCAACAATAAGAGTATGTTCATAAAGAGAAAAGGTGGACGTGTCGCAACTACCTACATCAGAATTTGCTTTATGTAGATGTAGATATAGTAGTTCAGTATAAATTAGCAGAAGGTAATAGTTAAGATGTTCATGCGAACAATTTTAATGTCGTGATAAAAATACGCAACCAAAATGAAGAAAGTAGAACATCTCATGATACCGGCGATTTCAAAATGTACACACACAAAAGACTGAAATGGGCCACGAAAAATATTTCACTCTTCACAACGGGTCATGGAAAGTTTCCTCCTTTTCAGTAGGGGCTATGAAAAATATTTTTGTAAAAGTCAAATATCCTCCGCCCCCCTGTAGTAGATACTTTATGACAGGTCCCTAAGTACAACCAAGAATTGTGTAGAGTAAAACTGTGTTGGCCAAGCAACTACCATTATTTTCCAAAATACTGCAAACTACATATCATTCAAACGAGTTTAGGGAGTGGAATTTGAATTCTTGCAAGCATCGTAAAAAATTTGTTTCATTAAGTGTTTCTAGTCCCTTGGGAATTTTAGAAATTTTTTTGTTTCGCATATTTTTCCAACCTCCTATACATCATTCGAAAGCGCCGGTCTTCGCAATCATAAAACGGCATAAAATCACAATCAAACTTTCGAAATATTTCTGCCCTGCAGCAATGACTTGAACATGTTTTTGCACGTGTTATCCTTTTGGGAGGAAGAAATCGCCCGGAATAAGTTTATTCTGCTCCTTGGGACGGCACTGTCGTCCTCTCAAAGGAATAATACATGCTAAAGCATGCACAAGTCATTGCTGCAAGCAGTGGCGGATTTAGGGGGGGGGCAAGTGGGGGCAACTGCCCCCCCCTTCACGATGAAAACTCAGCTTGGCGCCCCCTTTTGGCGAGAAATGCGCCCCTCATCATGACCCTACCGCACTCTTTTTTAACTGTTTTGATTAGAATATGGGGTGAAACATACAAATCAAGGCAATATTTAGTAGAAAAACCAAAGACTTTTCTTAACCTGGAGTCTAAACATTTTCGCGCGCCTCCGGCGCGCTTTCGTTCTATAATATTTTTGGCGCCCCCTCTGCAGGTTGCCCCCCCTTCAACTTCGGTCTGGATCCGCCCCTGGCTGCAAGGCAAAACTATTGAAAAAATTTGATCGTGATTTTATGCTGTTTTTTAATGTTTCTTTAAGGGGGTTTTTCTAGAAAATCCCATATAATTTCAGAACGGAGTGGCCGAGTTCTGAGAGATAAACTTTAAGATTCATTTGAACATGTTCACTATCAGATAGTATTATTGCCTTGATATCCAGGGATCAGTGGCTTTGCAAACGGTGATTGTTTCTATCGACTCACATGCCTGGGGGTGCACTTCGATAATTTTCGTACCGGGTATCTGGCGCTGGACAGGGTATCGTTTTTCACAAAAGTGTTCCCAGAGGGGTGTATAGTTTTGAAATAATTGCTCTCGTACAGGATTTTGATAAGGAATTTGCAATTTTGCTATTGTTTTTTTGCCAGTTTGCTCCCAGACAAGGTACGCAATTTGCAAAAATGGTTCCCACACAGGGTAAAAATTTCATTATCTCAGAGGCACACCCCCGTAAGTTTTGAGGTCAAGTCCCCCCCCCCGGGCTCACGTGGTACATAGTTTATGGTTGTGCTTGCTATAGTATCATCAAAGCATCAATATTCAAATCAATACTTAAATATTCAAATCAATAATATTGTGAATTAGAAACCCTAACCTGGTAGCACAGGCGTCTTGAGCGGTGGGTACTCTGGAGGGGGAGCAGTGGCGGCGGCAGTGGTTGTCATTGTTGTTCTCTCGGCCGAGGGTTTCTACATCTCAGCATTATCGTCTGTGCTGGCCCGACCTCCATTGTGAAACAGGCTCTAGTATTTATCAATATTTATTCGTTTATGTGTAGTTTTTGTAGTTGTATATTTAATTGTAATTTAATAGCATGTTCTTTATGTAATTGCCACAGGGTAGTCATTGTCTTTTGCTCCCGGTGGTATCGTTTTGGTAGTGTTGTAAAGTAGTTCAAATGTAATGTTTTAAGTACCTTGTTCTTGTAAATTTTTAAATTGAATATAAGAAGAAAAAAAAAAAGCATCAATAATACTTTTTGCTCGATGAAGCTCGACTCAAGAACAAACACATGTAATTTCGAATTTTACGGGTTTTAAACATGAAGCTTGCATATCATAAGAATAATGAAAGAAAAATATTGGAAAGCTTTCTTAAATTCAATAGTCTTTAATTGAACTGTTTGGTTTTATTTTGGGTGTCCTTTGGGAGATTCAGCATTGAATACATCAAACTTTCGTTACTTTGAAATGTCCATTATCGATCTACTCCTACATTTGTTTGTTTCTGTTCAGCTGATGTTATGTTCTCTCTCTCGTCTACTTATTCGTCCTTAAAGAACGCCAATCAACCAGCATCCTTTGCGCGCTTCGCTTGTTGCCTTTCGACTGCGGCGGCCATTTTAATATGACAACATTCTCTGCAAAGCGTGACCACAAAGGATGCTGGTTGACCGGCGTTCTTTAAAAACAGATGATTGACATATCAAGCGGATCGTGCTAGTCTAAAAATATCCTATTGTATTTGATGTTAGACCATGGATGATCAAACAATAGGACAATAAGTGGCAAGTGGTCGTCGTTTGTTCCATTTTTAGACTAGACTGACGACGTGATTCCTTGTATTCGTTCAATTTTTTAATCTGATGTTTTCATTTTATCATTCAATTCAATGCGGAAAACCGAGACTCATGTAATCAGTCTATTTTTAGACTAGATCCCTGTATATTCTTCATTTGTCTTCAACTAAGTAACTTTAGAGTAAATTTTTCAAGTTCTTCTCAGTGTCACAGTTTGGTATAGAAATAACTACAAATTCTTTATCATGAACATTTCTTTCGAACAATTACAGTCTTTACAATATTTTAATTTAGACTTTAGAGATAATTAACAACAACTACAAATCTTTTAAGTTCTACGAATACAGTCAGTTTCAAGCAAATCACGTCAACAAATTGTCTATCCCGATGAGCATCGGATGAATTTCCGAAAACAGTTCAATTTAGGCCTACGACTCCTCTTCACTTCATCTTCGAGCTCCGATATCTCATGTTGCAAATCGTAAATGGCTCTGTCCCGATTTTTCACATCAACTTCAAATTTATCTTTCTTTGCAGAAATTTTCTTCAAACTCTCCTCCAACACGACCTTACTCTTGATTTCTTCCTCCAACTCAACTTTGATTCTCTCTAATCCAGTCTCAAATGTGTTCAATTCTTTCTGTTTTCTATTCAAACAATTATCCAAAAATTGCACTTCGTTTTCGAGCTCCTTGTTCCTCTCGACCATCTCATCAAATTTTAAACGCTCGAGAATTCCAGACTTCAAATTGTTATCGTAACTATCAAGTTTCTCTTTGAGGCTTTTCAGATCTATTTGTAAATACAAATTCTCGGCTCCCAAAGCATTCTTAAGCTTAATTTCAAATCGAAGCTTCGCTTGGCTTGCTTTTAGCAATTTGACTACACGCTTATTTCTTTGTGCCAATTTCTTTCTCTTTGCTGTCTCGCAATTAGCAACTTTGCCAACTCTCTTGCATTTAGCCTCCAACTCTTTAAACTTGCTATCCTCTATCTTTGTCCAGTGAAATAACTTCCCACAGCATTGGGTCAAACACTCGACTTTATTTTCGAGATCCTTATTGAAGTTTTCCAATGCATTTTTCTCGGCTGTCAACTCATTAGCAGCTTCTTTAAAAATGTTCGTATCTTCTCGTAGAATCTGCTCTTCGTTCTCTAAGAACTCAACAAGCTCGAGAAGTTCTTGTTTCTCTTTTCGAAGCATTTTCTCATTCTCCACCATCTTGTATACTTGGAGATCAACATTCCTCAAGACATCATCTAAACCATTCTCAAAATCTTCTTCCTTCACCTCACAGCAGTCAACCCTTTGTCCTTCTTCCTCAGACAACAGCAAACACATATTGTTGATACGATTCTTCATTTTAGAAGAATCCTCGTTGATCTTCTCACATTCTAAAGACTTCATTTCGATATCTTGCATCAGTTCTTCGGCGAAATCTTTCCAAGTCTCTTCTCGCTTTGCAAAATCCATCGTCATCAGATTTTTCTGGTACTTTACTTCTTCAATTTGCAATGCCAGATTCTCCTGCTGTCTCGATCCTTTTTCGAGCTCCGCTGTCATCGTGGTACATTTTCTTGTCAGATCTTCAATTGAGGATGTTGCCAATCGTAATTCTTCTTTCAAATCTTCATTCTCTCCAACCACATCCCTCATCCAAGACGTTAGTGGTTGTTCTTGAGATGCTAATAAATCTTCGGCTTGTTTTTTATCTAGGAGAAGAGAGTGTTCATAACTTTATAAGTGAAAAATGTGGCACCCAGATTGATGTTTTGTGTTCCTAAGGGTATCAATATTGGCAACATTACAATTGATCAAAAGCACATTTTCGAACAGAGTATTCTCTTGTCAGAACCCGAGTATGTTAATTGCTGGGATTATCAAAGCTTGGA
Source organism: Aurelia aurita (assembly GCA_004194415.1). Classification (NCBI taxonomy): domain Eukaryota; kingdom Metazoa; phylum Cnidaria; class Scyphozoa; order Semaeostomeae; family Ulmaridae; genus Aurelia; species Aurelia aurita. The sequence continues at coordinate 831,736 of REGM01000039.1, forward strand.
CTTGAAGCGATACGAGTATGTTAATTAGATTAGACATTGTAGGTTTTTGGATTGCAAATTGCAAGTAGATTGGAGAAGGACGCACGAGGCGAAGTAGAGTGTTTTGTTGTAGCATGACAGACTCGATGAGCGAGTCACGAAATTAGAGAGAAGAAAGTGCTGTAGTAGATAAGAAGGTGGAGCTCGATAGGTCCAGGTACTTTTGGGCCTTCAACCCATTCGCTATTTATTTTCGACTCGATCCCTAGGCCTATAAAGGGGAGGTATCAATTCGTTTGATTATCTCTGCCCAGGAACTCTACAAGGTTGACAAGTGAGCAGGAATGAAGTAGTTATGATCTTTGTTGGCTTGAAAGCGCAAATAGCTTTTCAAATCGTTTTTCAGCAATGCAGTGGTGAAACAAGTTTATCAGCTATACACTTCTAAGTTATTAGATCTTTTTCAACATCTTGGAAACTGAAAAGAAATCGAAAGTTGCTCCAATAATTTCTTGATCTCAGATAAACAATCTTGATTTTGTCTCTCTCCTCTTGCCTCCCACTCTCCTTTGCTGATGGCTATAGACATCTTTTTAGCTAGAAGAATTTAAAAAGACTTACATTTTACAATAACATCTTCCAAATTCTCGACTATGTCTTCAAGCTCGACGATCTTCTGGCTCTGTGTCTTGATTTCCAGTTGTTGCTGCTCGTTCTTACGAACGAGCGAATCAGAATTGACGAGTGTAAGACCACTGTCAGACCGTGATAACATCACGAAACTTTTATCAACCCGCTTAGCGTCCATTTTGAATCGAAATTTTACGAATTTCTCAGCACGAATAATGTTACTTGCAACTTACTCTTAGAGATGTGAAGTGACTTCTGATGAAAAATTCCTTCTGGCGGGAATTTATAATCGATTTGTAACGTTTGTGACGTATGATTGATTGATATGGGCAAAGTTGGCAAAAAGGGGACTGGGTAGAGTCTTCACAAATTTGACGTCAGATTCTCCCCAGAGTGTCATAAATCAAGTCAATACTCATTAGTATTCCAGAATAAATAAAACAGATTCAAATAAATGTACAGCGTGTGGCGAAGTATGAATAGCAATAATAGTCGTTAATCTCTAACTGTAAATACTCAAAACGCCATAGAATAAAATCACTAAACGTATCGGGCTGTGCCCTTCGTCAGTAGTAAAGAAACTTAGCAGAAACGAAGATTATAGAAAAGAAAGAATGTTTAATAGAATGGTAGGATCGAGCAAGCAACGGAAGAATGTAACGAGCGAAAATAGAACGCTCAGAAGCAAGAGGAAATGAAATTATAAAAAGGAAAATTGCTTATTAAGACCTTTCGGAACACGTGTGTCCAGTTTAAAAATAATTCTTTTTTCTAATGTCTTTCTTTTCCGCGAATCCATAGGAGCATCTAACAGATAAATAAAACAGATTGGGGAATACATGAAAAGATACGCAAAAATTTGAAAACAGCCCGGAAAACAGTTCTTTCTTTCATCAGAAACTTTTTTCTAAGATAGCAGAAAAATCTCCAGGAATACGTTAAATAGGAATACACTAAATTTGCTATCAGAAACTAAACCCATAAGCTGTTATAGCAAAGGGTCATCACTCACTTATCCTTATTTCCTTGAGCGATAATCAGTAGATTTAGAATTGTATCTTCTGATACCCAAAAATAATAAGGGACAAATAAAAACCTTTAATCGCGCTATCGTAAGACCAGGAGATTTTTGTCAAAAACTATCCTGGAGATTGGTGAGACCATTGACTATGGTGAGACGACGTGAGATGGACGTCACGAAATAAACATGTGGCAATTCTTCGTCTAGCCATCATAGCCTCCAAATCTTTAAAAAACATTGCACGGATGGTGCATCTTTCCTTTTATTTTATGGCTTGCAAGGATCTTCAGGTACGTTTCTATAATCCTACATGCAGCACTTCTGATATCTTGATTATTTTCAGAATTACAGCGGTTTTCTTTCTATTGAAAGAACTCTTGAAAAGTTTTGAAAAAAATTAAAATAATCGTAGATCGAAAATACGAAAAACGGTACAATCTTCAAGAAAATTATAGTTTATGAAGGTCTAGGTATAATATGGCTGCAAGCTGAAATCTGTAGCTTTTCTAGTTTACGATTTAGCAATTTGATGACGTCACATTCTCAAAACTGGCCCAAGCGAAGAAGACGCTGTAATTCTGAAAATAATCAAGATATCAGAACTGCTGCATGTAGGATTATAGAAACGTACATGAAGTTCCTTTCAAGCCATTAAATCAAACAGAAGATGCATTAACCATCCGTGCAATGTTTGTTAAAGATGCCAAAGATTTGGAGGCTATGCTCGTCTTCTCGTCTAGCCACTTTGGTCTAGCACAAGGCTGATTAATAAGATTCTGATAAAAACCTGCAAGTTCATTTGAAAATTGTCAAATAAGATCTGAAAGCGAAGGACCTACTTTCCGTGAAAATAAAGTGGGGTTACCCTGGCCCCCGGGGGGGATACATGACTTGTGGATGGACGGGGGTCTGCCGCCCAGTTTTCAGAAAGCTACCCACTTTTATGATGAATTTTAGTGGAAAACTCCCCATTTTTAGCAATTTTTTGGCGATTTAGGCCAAACCAACCCATGTTTATGGAAAATCTGCCGAAAAATTACCCTTGTTTAGAGAATTTTGGGCCAAAAATCCCACCCATATGGGCGGCACATACTCGTACCATCAACATGTTATGTACCCCCCCCGGGCCCTGGCCAACAAGCCCAATTATATTTTCCGTTTGAATTGTTTTTAGCCCTTAGGGGGGCTGTGTTACCCACAGGTCCACTGTAGACACTGTACATGGGGATACGATCCATATATAAGTCATTTTGTTCGGACTTCAGCTATTTGTTGTGGTGAATGTCAGAAGATTTGGGCGTAATTTTCTCTGGACAGCGAAGAAGTCTCTAATTCTTTTGATTAGAGAAAAATTTCATCTCTCAAAAGCCACCAAATTCTTTGTTTTCTTTGCAAATCTTTCAACAAACAGTTCTCAACGGATTCGACATATGAGATCATGGCGCGGCCATTATGGATTGCAAATCAGCCAATCAGAAGCGAGTATTCGTGAACTCGCGCTCAATTTCAGATAAACAAGATGGCTGCCTTACAGCAAACAGCAAACGTTGCATCTCGAGCTAACTTTGCTTATTTCTGACGAGTTTTGCCGTAACTTGAAGTCTTTATATTGAAATCAGAATTTGTGAAGCTGAAACTCATTGTTGAGTGAATCAGAATGCAGATCTTTCCTGCCAATTTTGCAACGAGGAAGGAGAAACACAAGTTGTAGATGTGGCAAAAATTTCAGGAGCAAAACAAAGTGGACCACACGTTTTCAAACTTTTAGAAGTTTCAACTTGATTTTCACAAGTAAGTATATGCACAGAGCACTTGTTACTTTTTGCAGTAGTTGATTCTATTGTTGATGTGGAGAAAATAGAAGTTCGGTAAAGAAAAGGGAGGACCTGATCACTAGAGGCCTTCAATTTTTGAACGACTTGTTTTTGAAGGAGGAGGAAAGGGATTTGTGAAGTGTTTAGGCCCAAAAATCTAAGATTACTTATGTTTATAATTAGTTAATTTTGTTCAAAATATCGAAAAAATGCAAACCTACAGAAACTGGCTTTAGTAGGAATCCTGTATGGAAAGTGTGGCACTTGCACAACCAAGAAAACAATAGGGTATTCAGCGAAAACTGCCCTACTTTCCATACTGGGTAGGAATGTTTGCACCTCCTGCAAGTAGCAACGATTTTGCAGGTAAAGGGCTAGGTTTGGAATGTTGAATCTTCAATTTTGTGCACCTGCTTCTTCACTGTCACTGGCAGCTAGTAGAGAAACTGTTTTGTTGATATTCCTCCTGGTGAAAACCATGTAAAGTCCAGGCCAGAGCTTTTGCAAAACAATAGAAAAATGATGGAAAATCATGGATCTCTGGCGTTGGTTGCATTGATGTTTGCAAAATATGATCGTTTTTTGCACCAGTTTTCAATGAATGCATTTTTGTTCTACATGTGCACAGGTACAGAGAATGTTGGACAATCCATACATACCTGGCGCATGAGCTTTTCTTTCCGTAAAGAAGAAAGTAATTGGCAAGAGTGATTGTATGTGTATCGCAATACTATAAAATGTTATAAATGCAGAACAGCTACAATATTTTGAGGTTCTTTGCCCTTTTAACAAGAGATTCAGCTCTTGAACTTCAATTTAGCACTACCAAGCTCAACAACTGTATTATTCACTGATGAGACATTTTTCTTTTCATTTTAGAGAAAAAAATTGAACTATGGAGAAGAAACCTGACTTCATTGATGACATTAGTGATGCCCACTCAATCATTTCCCAAGATCGTCTGAGTGATGACACTGATTTTCTGATTGGTCATAACATTTCATTTAGCAACCTAAACGACAGCTATATTGATGCAAGAAGTTCTACAACTACAGACATTTTATATCAACAAGAGATTATCCAGAATGAAATCATTGCTGCAACTTCATTTGATCAAGTCGATATAGAGAGGAGCAATTACTCAGTAACCCAAGAATCACCAGGTTCCAAGTCACCTTTAAAAACAAACATTCAGAGTAAGCATAGTGATTCACCAAAATATGATGAACGTAGCTGGAGCACACAGAGAAGTGCTGATTTTAACATTAAGCAGAGGCCGCAAGAAACAAATCTTAGTGATGAAGCCATTCAGAGCAATAGAATTGAAACTATTGATAGAAGAAGCTCTTATGAAAGTTCTGGTCATGGTTCCAAGGGATTATTACAGAATGAAAGCAAGAATATGGAGAGGGATTCCTCCCTTGAAGCATCAAGATCACAAGAAATAATCGATGTTCATAATAGCTCAAAGGAATCCTCAAGAAATTGGAAATATAGATCTGTTGATGGCTCATCTGATGAAGATTCTATCAATCAAAGGAGGAACTCACAAATGCTGGCAGATTCATTTTTAGTAAGCTTACCAGGTATGCAACATAAGCATTGAAAATCATAATACACGCTTCAAGTGTTAGCTGGAAAACATAAGATTACAGTACAGGCCTTGCACACATTAACATGATGAGAATTTCTCTAGAATTTGTGGAGACCCTGTGCTCCCCATGATCCTTTGCAGTCTTACAGTGACTTTCATACTGCATGAAAATGATTTTGTCCCAGCAATAGACAATAACGCTAAAGATGGCAGCTCCAAAGACTCTGTTGTGTTTTGCTGCAAAGCATGCTGGTAAAAAGCTCCCTGACAACCACCTAACAACATAAAATTTTGGTCTGCCGTTTCGACTAGCTAGCTTCAATTCGAGTCAACCTTGAATTCGAATGCAACATGGTTCGAAAGGAAACCTTTCCAAAGCAGAAAAGTAAAGTTTTGATTCGAATGGAAGTTTTAATTAAAGATTTGTGTTCGATTACAAATTTTTTCTATATGTTTACATTGACTCCTTGTTCCAGCTAGCTGGTCGAAACAGCAGACCTAAATTTCTATGTCGTTAGGTGGTCGTCAGGGAGCTTTTTACCAGCATGCTTTGCGCTACTGCCATCTTTAGCGTTATCGTCTATCGCAGGGCATTATTGTGTTTTCAATCTTCATATGAACATTTTTATGTCATTGCTGTTGAGTGCAAAAACAGATATTCCTGAAAATGATTGAAGGATTGGGACAGCTGTGTTATGTGTAGCTATAAATTTTCCCACTTGTGTGTTGAAGATATATATATTGTTTGTGGCCAACATTTGTTTAAATGCTTTTCGCACGTGAAAAGGATTATGGGGAACTTTGAACTTTGCTCCAGGGTCTTTAAGAATTTCTCAAGAATTTTTAAGGATTCTTTGCATAAGAATTATTGAGAGCTATTAAAGACTAAAAATATTTAAGAATGGAGCTGTTACGGTATACACATATATATTTATCTAACTTTGAATTTTTTAATGTGGTTAACTTGATAGGAAAAAAAAGATGTGAATTTTGATATTGATTTCTCTTGTTCAATGACAGAAAATGATCCAAAAGTCAAAGAAGGAGAGGAGCTGCTTGCTAAACTCCTCGGAAAAATGAATCTGACAGGAGCTTTGTAAGTTTTAGAAACTGTTTGCACCCACTGTGAACTTGAATAGTTATTTTTGTTATGAGTTTGCTAAGTCCTTGTATGTTAGTGACAACACTTTGCAAATTATAATATACCACCAATTGACCAGACATTAACAAGGCAATGTCGCAAAAAATTGATAAATATAATCAGATAGAAATTAATACTTTTAGCGTTGGTCTTTGCATAATTTCATTGTCATAATTTCACTTCCCTGGTCTATGGTTAGAAAGCATGAAATGATTGTGGTACAAAGTTTCTGCATTGTGAACTGTTGCAAGCTGTTATGCCCTGTTCAAGAAAGATAAATAGGGCAATACATACATCATCAGATGTGTTGAGAAGGGCTCTTTTTCAGTGCATGATTTTCAACACTCATTTTGAACATTTGAAATTTGCAATGATGCCTCATAATACCCATATAATATAAGTCAAGAAGAACACATGCAAACCGTATACACAGCTTGAGCTAAATACTTTGGAAATTCTAGCATTCATTAACCTAGATTTTTGCCAGCATTCTTACCAGTATTATTTGTTTATAGCCGGATTATTTGTCTTATCTTTCTTCACTTTTAGAAAGTCGCAAACTGTTGCAAGTCAAGATACAAGTCTTTTCTACAAAGGTAATAACTACATATTTTTTGACAAAGATACATACAACGCCTGCCAAAAGTCTTGGAACACCTCAGCTAATTTTGCCTTGTTATGNCAGACTTGAGAGTAGAATGGGAAGAACTGGTGGTTTTTCCCCTTGGGAGTTGTCGTAAATCAAAAAAATTAAGAATAAACTTTGGTATGTCATTTGTAGGCTCGTTTTCCTATGAATTATGATTTCTCATTATAATTGTCATTGAATTGGATTTTCAAAACGACTATGAACCCCATTTATTCTAGGGAGAAGTACAGACCTGCAGAACATAATAACATCACCAAAACACCATAATGACAGCATGGAGAGTATAGGCAGCAATTCTAAAATAAACTTGAGTGGATCATCCCGAAGTTCTGTAAGAAAGGAGGAAGAATTTATCAAACCAGCTGAATTGAGAAAATTTACAACAACACAGGCAACCGAAAAGCGAGCTGAGAACGCTTGGAATAGCAAGAGCTCATTTAGTGATGGGAGTATTCATTCAAAAAGCAGTTCTACGTACTTACAATACAGAACATATGGAGCTACACGCCAGAACTCAAGTTCAAAACAGGTTACAGACGAGAGGACAAATCCGTTGAGCGTAAAAGGCAATCTGAGTGGATCAAGCCAAGGCTATATAAGCAGTGGTGAAAAATACAATCTTCTCAGCCGTCAAGAAGGAGCTGCTCAAGAACAAGCTTCTGCGGAGGCTGTCAGTAGATACCAAGAGACCTCGCTTTCAAGAGAACAACGAAGTTACTCGTCTACAGTGGATGACAAACATAGCTCTTATGCATCTGGCAACAAAGTTAAAAGAGGCAGTGATGGATCGATTAATGATCAAGCGATTAATTCAAGAGGATCAATCAATCATCAAGGGATCGATTCAAAAGGCTCACGAGTGATTTCAAATTATGATGCAGAAACAACGGGTGAAAGAAGCAGGGCATCATCTTTAGAGAAGTATCAAAGAATGGCGAATGCATCGACCGAAGATGATATTGCTACTTCTACGCCACAAAGGACCAACTGGCCTGTATCACCGATAAAGAGGAGCACGGAAACTGGTGTAAGTTTGATAAGCAACTTTTTTACTTTCTGCATTGCTAAAATATGTTCAGACAAGTCTCAATGTTTGGTTCTCTGCAAAAATTGAACTAAACTTAGACTTTTAGACTACGTTCACACGATGCTGGTACAATTTGAAAGCAGAACAAACTTGTTACGGATTCTTAATTAATCGGTGTATTTAATGGGTTACGGATACAAGCCTCCCATTTACACAAAAACGGCAGAAATTGGCCGGTTCAATTTGGAAGCGGCCGAATTTGAAAAAGTAAATCTAACTAGCACAATTTGAAAACGTCGTGGTGTGAACACTCGAAAACAACGAAAACGGAACATTTTTCACGGCTTTCGAAACGATACTGATTCAGTTGGCCTAGGTAAATTTCTTTGTTGCCAAAACTGACCCTCTTTGTCGTGGAGATTAAAAGAGATTGGTACCGTCAAGTTTTCTGCCATTTTCGAAGTGTGCTGGTATCGTGTGAATGTAGTCTAAGTCTATTCTTCCACAAACTATGCATAATAAAACCATGCGAAAATCTGGCCAACACTTTGAAAGATTCTTTCTGATTCCTTTTTTTGCAAGAAACTTCCAGAAAAAGCCAGTGTGATTCTTTGATAAAACATTCGGTAAAACATGATGAATGATATGTATTTTTGGATGCTTTGCATGGCCTTAAAACTAAAAATCTTGAAAAAAGCCAGAATTTTGGGACAATTCTGGGGTTTGTAAAATTAAAGGGTTTGTGCAAGATAAAAGCTTGCATTTGCAAATAGCAAAGCGATCTAAAAATATCCCATTCAATTCAAAGTTGCACAAGCCCCGCGAACAATGGATAGCCAAAGAAACAATGCTATGTCTGAGTGTTTTCTTTGTTCTATTTATAGACCAGCCTATTTACCATTGCAAATTCGCTTTAATGTTAGAAAATAAATTTACCATCTCCTGAATCAAATGACAAACTTTTTACCACATTTAGATTTGTGTTTGGGCTGTCAATTCAATAAACATCTTGGTAATTTAGGCCAAATTTCGCCATCATTGGGTTTCCATTTTTACACGAGTACACGATAAGGAGGCTAGTCACGATTCAGAGGCGAGAAAACAATAGCGCAGCCTCGTTCCCAGAGGGCTTTGAGATGATGTCACTTCGCACTGGTCGCTTTTTTATGACGTCATTGCGCACTGGTCGCTTTTTAATACGTAATTTCGCAGAGAAAAGAGGACAAATAGTGGGAAAAACTACGATACACCATTCATAACAGCGTAATCTTTCATGTTATCATCAATTATACCAACCCTGGAATTATCCGTTAAGCTTTTTTCGAGAAGCTGACCTCTCTTTAAGTAGCTTTCTGGTAGTAATCTTTAAAAACGGACAACGCCAACGTTTTTTTGCTTAAATTGCAAAGTTCATTCCTTGAAAAGTTATAATTTTGCTAAAGTTTATTGGCCGCTGAATGATTCAAATGAATCTATCGCCAGAAACACTACTTGACCTTCTAGCATTTTGGAGTGTTCTATAATCTTGTTTAAAACACGAAATGTGATTCTGAATCTTGCGTGACTGTGCAGATTACTGGAATGAAAAAATACCACCCTTTCGAAAACATATAACATCTGGTTTTAAACTTTCATCATTCTTGGCTGTTAAGAATCATTCTGCACGTGTAGAAGATCGAATAACAACATTTCTAAAAGTCATCTTGACACTTCGACGGGAACTCCTTTCTTGATCTAAGCTTTTGACTGGATGATTTACATAATAGATTTTCACTGAAAGGATATATAGACTGATATGACAAGGAAGTGAAATTTTGTTTTTGACACGTTCATAATAGCCTTTTACATAACCACACATCCTGATAGATTTATGAAGATCTGAGCTAAAATGATGTCTCCTGGAATGTGTTAACTCTGATTCAATTCCTGTAAAGCAATGGTGGTAAACCATTTTCTTGGACGCAAAGTCGCACATTTGGGTGAGACAATGAAATACAATATTCTAAAAATCTTAGAGAATGTGGCTTTACTAAAACGATGAGTGTATCACTCTTTCGAAGAAGCGTACGAGATTTTTTAAAGCAATAGGTTTTTTAGGGATTTTTTATAAAACTAAAGTTTTAGCCAAAGGCATACAAGATTTTTATGGAGCAATATGCCCCTCGACCAGAAACGTGTCTGGATTTAAGACGTCAACAACTGCATGTCAAATGTCCTGTGAGTAACTAAAAGCCCCACATGTGATACTTTTTCACTACCGGGTGAGTCAGGAAAAACAATCCCCGTTTGAAAGGCCACTGCTTCTTGGATATCGAGGCAATAACATTGGTAAATATATTGTTTAATAGTGGACATATTCAAATACATTCTAAATTTTACGTGACTGAAATCGGCCACTCCGTTCTGAAATTATGAGGGATTTTCTCAAGAAAACCCCTCCAAGAAACCTTCAAAAACGGCATAAAATCACGACCAAATCTCGTCACATTTCCTCCTTAATCCTTAATAGCAATTTGCATATGCTTTAGCACGTTTTATCCCTTTGGGAGGGTAAAAGTGCCATCCCTGGGAACATAACAACGTTATTCTCGGAGATCTTATCCTCCCAAGAGGATAACACGTGCTACAGCATGTGCAAGTCATTGCTGTAAGGCAGAAATATTTGGAAAATTTTCTCGAGATTTTGGGCCTGTTTTGAAGGTTTCTTGAAGGGGCTTTCTCCAGAAAATCGCTCATAATTTCAGAACGGAGGTGCTGATTTCAGTTAGGTAAATTTTAAATCATATTTGAACATGTCAACCATTAAATAATGTATTTATCAATTATCATCTTGATATCCAGGGGGCATTGGCCTTCCAAACGAGGATTGTTTTTTCTGACTCACCCGGTAGAGATGTTGAAACAATTATCGTATCGTATTGAAGATGTGAAGGGTGACATGAGCGATATATTTCTAAGATTTTGATCAATTTGAATATGAAAATATGTACATTTATAACCTTAATCATGTTGAATCTTTATTGATTTTCATTTCTCGCTTCTGTTCTTAGATCGAAGAATTGGAATCGCTCGTTGCCAAGAATGAACGAAAATTAAAAACACTGAAACTTGAAATAGAGCAAGAAACATTGAGGAAAAAGGTTACTGATGTTACAAGTTTGGGCTGCCCAATGATATAGGCAATGACGGACACTTGGGCAAATATTGGGGGGCGAAGCTGTTGTTTCGGATAAAATGCATTATTTCAAGCAAAAGATCATTGTTTTCTCCAACATTGGGGGGGGGTGACCGCACCCCCTCACTCCCTAGTGTCCTCCACTGTATGTAGGCAACTATACCGGGTGAGGAAAAAAGTTTAGGACTTTTGCAAGCCTGTAATTTGCTAGCTATTCGTCAGATTCATTGAACCTGATCATCGTTGTTTAGCTAACATTTCAACTCAGGTAATAATATTTGTTTGGTCAAAATCGGTCGCATATTTCTCAAGTCTAAAAGAGAATTTGTAAAATAGAAGCGTTTTAGATCAGAATCCTTCAAAATGGTCCTAAAATCTTGGATCAAATTTGCGAACATTTCAGCTGCATAGTGGCCATAACTAAACTCAATCGGGCTATCTTGTTGCCTATGGCAATCTGTTGTGTAAATGCAGAGCCTATCTAATAATTTGATACATTTGAGAATTTCTTTCAGCCGCTTTTCACCTTGTTTTTATTATTTTCAGGCTGAATTGTTAGCAAATTTGATAAAGGATTTTAGGCCTGTTTCATAGGATTCTGTTGTGAAGCATTTTTATAAGATTGCTTGTAACTTAGGAACCATACAACCGATTTTAATCAAGCATATCTTATTATCTAGGTTGAAATGTTAGCTACACAACGATTATCAGTTTTAAGGAATCTCTTGAATAGCTAGGAACCTACAGGCTTGCAAACATTTTAACTTTTTTGTCTCACCCAGTAGATACTAGAATTGTAACAAAAAAGTAAATTTGATACGCCCGCTATGGCACTAATACACAGTTTAAATTGACCAACTCTAAGTGATATTATTAGAAGCGAAACTGCTACTGCCATGCACAAATCGCTTAATGGTCTCGTACCTGAATACTTTTCCAACTTGTTTGTCAAAAATTCGACTCGAAATATCAGAAAACTGAGAAATACTGAAACAGATCTTTCGCTACCTTACCACTTACGGAAAACTAACAATTTGCAAAAGGCTCTATATTTTCGTGGAACTAAGCTCTGGAATCACCTTGAACTTGATGTTAAACAGGCACCATCCCTTGCCACCTTTAAGAAAAGTATAAAAAGCAATCAACTATAAAAACTATTATTTGTTTTATTATGTAGTATCTTTATTTTAATTTGTAGATGTTTTTTTACCACGGCCCCCTGAAAAGCAGTTCTGATGAATTGACGGGGCTACCGTGCCTAAAGAAATAAAAATGAATGAAAATTAAAATGAAAATGGAATGATAAATTTCGAAAATCGGAACAATTTCGAGGAACAACGCGAAATCAAGGGGTTGAACAATTTTGTAAGAGATCACAATAAATTTAATAAGGATATCTTTTTTCTAGGCATTGCTAAATGAAAAATCATCTGCCGAAGAATCCTTGATTCAGTTGAAGAGGAATATCCAGTCACTTGAGCAACTCAGTGAGGAACATAAAAAACAAACAGTTGCAACCAGGTAAGTTAAGTTTAATTTGTATGCAAGAAAACCGCAACACGGCGAATAACAACAGTAAATATGCATGTAATAAATGTAATGAATATAGATGTTGCTAATATTTCATCCCGCCATACAGGACTTCTTCGGTATATGCTCCATGTAAGCATCTTCTCATGTCCCGAACCTCTACTATATTCATAACAGATTCTCCATACATACGGTTCGGGACATTAGAAGATGCTTACATGCAGGTCTTGCCACTTCTTCATGGTTGTTATACGATAGCTACGTTTAGGATTAAAATACGTACAACGATTTGAAAAAGAGGTTACACGTGATTGGTTAGCTATGGTGGCTACGCAGAGGTTATATTGGTTAGGGTGTTAGATTACTAGAATGATAACTGAAATATTGTGATAATAATGATAATGATAATTGTAATAATGTAGTTTTAACGTAATAATGTTAATAATAATAATAATTATGATGATGCTATAACGAAGAGAAAATGTAGATAAGATGAGAGTAATGGCAGATATATGATAGTTGAGTCGGTTAGTACCAAGATGCATTTATTAACGGACTGTGGTTCTGTTAAGTTTCTTAAGTTCATGTTCCCGTTTAGTAACCTTCAGCAAATGTACAATCTGTCAAAAAGTGTTCCCCGCTAAGAAAAATTGATACCTGTTGTATCATCATTCTGTTGAATTGAAAGTTTCTGAGAGCACAAATTGGTTCGTTCTGTGTTCAGTTTCCTAATTTAAGCTGAATATGTGGGGAATTATTCCCTTGAGAATTCCAGTGACTCTTTTCTCATGAAAACTATCTTGAAAGCCCAGATTTCTCCAAATTTCCCCTAATTTCTCCTAACTCCTCCTAATGTCAAATGAAATTGTAATTATATTCTAAAATGAAATTGTTGTTGACATTTTTTACTCATATCACTTACAGTATTTTATCTGTGAAATTAAATATTTTACAGGACTGAATTGATGGATTTAGAGCAACAACGAAATGAAAGTCAGAGAAAATTGAACGAAGTTTCTGAAGAACTGAACCGGCAAAAAAAAGAAATGGAGTTAATACCAGTAAGTTGTTACTCTACGTTTGTTTTCTTTCGAGATCGGACAGTTTTGTAATGCGCCTAACTGATCGTGAAAGCTAACTATTACGCTAACAAAAGCTATGCTACCTACTGTCGTACGGGCCTCTTTGTTTGCACAAACAATGTTCTTGTATGCTTGTATGCGTGTTGCACAATATTTCATTAAAAACAAACAAATACAGTATAAATGATTGTTCTTTGAACAGAGTTTTGTTTTGTACGACGTTTCGGGCTTACCCATTATCAAGTAAAGTAAGATTAGTAGAACGTAGGATGAAAGAAGAGAAGATTCGAAAGATTAAGATCAAATTATAGGGAATCGATGTGACGCAAATGATAGAATAAAAGGATAGGTAAGCATGTAAGAAAAAAAGGAAGAGAAGGGGTAGGCCGGAATAATATCATTGTAAATAATTAAATTGTTTGTTAAGTCCTGCAGGGAAAAGAGTTCCAAGTTTGAAAATTATTCGCTTCTCCAAAGTCTTTCTTTTAGTACTATCTGTGGGTGCAAGAAGGAGGCCAAGAATCATCATATCATCAGTTGAGTGGTTAGGTAAATTGAAGTGCTTGGAGATGTTGCTATCGGGGTCATTTTGATGTTGCTCGTTGAGATGGATCTTGTGGTTAACATTTCGCATATGCTCGCCGAATCTGTTGATGATTTGGCGAGAAGTTTCTCCGATATATAAATTGTTGCATTTGGTGCAGGAGACGCAGTAGATGACGCTTGATGTCTCTTTGTTTGTATGTTTGTTGTTTGTTTGTTTGTTTGTTTGTTTCTACCTAGCATTCGAAGGGAGCGTTAGGATCACTGAGGACCTAAGCTTATAAAAGTAGAGCAGTGCCCGGTCCTTTCTTCTCGGTGCAACCGCACTTCGTGATTCCTTTAGCCTGCAATTTAGGAGAGTTGACAACACTCTACATTCTAGGCAGCAGATTTTAGCTGATTTACTGATTTCATAGTTTAAACTTCATTGAAATTTCAGCTTCAGGAATATTTGTAAAATTATTTTTTTAAGTTTTGGTCACCATGTAGTTAGTTGGTGTCATTGTAAATAAGTCTTTTTTATGTTGCAGAAAGAGCTCAAGGAGGCAAATATCAGTACTAAGGTATGCAAAGCATGAGACAATTCATTTGCGTTCTGGCCCTTGGGTAGAACTTCGACCTTTTAATGCTTAAAATCATTGGTTTAAAAACTGCCTAAGTTGGTTGAAAATCATCGATCAAATTTTGTAACGACTGATCGAGAAAGAGGACAAAGGGAAATCCGTTACTGTCATCGACACAGAGACGCTATTGAAATTATGAGAAGTGAAGGTTTTTGAATTGTTAAAAGTAACATTAAAATTATGCAAGAATCCAACGACCGCTTGTGCAACGAATCAGGGCATGAAAACCCATGCGACCGGGCGATCGCAGAAAATTTTTAATTCGTAATGTCCTGCAGGAAATTTTAAAAATATATCCTTCTTCATGAAACATGCTGTTTCTCATTTTTTCAAAATAAGGAAAACAATTTTTTAAAGTCAAGCAAAAGTTACCTAACATAGATTGTATCCCAAGTACAATTTGTGTTCATATTGTATACAACAAATACAAGATCAGTAAACAACTAGATTTTGTTCGATGCCTTTTAGAAATCATAAATTGTTTCTTTACGTGGTCCCAACTTCATCGGTCCCAACTTCAAACAAAATTATTTTTCTTGGTCCTTAATAGCATTTACATAAAACCGGTTACACGTTATTGCATAGCTATCTTTGGAACCTGACCTCTGTTCAAGAAAGATGAATATTTTCACTTTTCTATTCTTGCAGGAAATTTAAGAATCGCTTTTTTGTCCGGTCGCAGGAAGGAAAATATCTTGTCATGCCCTGCAACGAATCATAACTAAGACTGTTCTCTTTGTCTTATCTTGGTCAAATAAGATTTGATCGATGTTTCTCCATCGATTTACGCTTTTTCAAAACCAAGAGGTTTCAAGAAATCGGTTATAAATCAGGAAGCGACTCGCTGAAGTTTACAATTGATCCTTGCCTGTAAAAAGTTTTTCATTTTCATTTAATATTCTTTATACACAAATTAACCCTTCAGCAAATTAAAATATATAACAACTACTTACAACGATAAAAATTTGAAGAATATGAACCTACAGCCCTATAAAACTTAACCATTGCTGATCTTCCAGGGAGTTGTGTTTGAGAGTCTAGCTCTTCAGATGCGTTTTAAGTTCTTTTTAAAAACGATTCAGTGTTGGTAGCTCACGAATTTCGGTAGGTGTGTCATTCCATATCTTGAGAGCTGCGTAGTGAAAGCCTTTTTTGCAAATTTAGTCCTATATTTAGGGATCTGGAGATCTTTACAGTGCCTCGTATTGTAGGTCGAGTGGAAAGATCTCAGTTGGTATTTATCCCATAGGATTTTAGGGCATAGTCTGTTCATAATCTTGTAGGTCATGACATTCCGATCGTAACGGAAAAGATTTTCTACGTTTAACCAGGAAGCCGACCAGTTATCCTTTATCCTTAAGTGGGTACTTTTTGTGGCATACTCCGCAGTTTATTGATAATATCATTATTTTTAAACAACATTTCTATTCAAGATAAATTAAGGCCGGTTAAATTGACATTTTTATAATTGTTGTTTAGATTACCATGCTACAAAATGAACGCAACGAATTAAAACGAGAGTGTAAAATTCTACGAGAGAAATGTAAAGACAGTGATTATGTTAGTAATACAAACATGGATTTAATGAAAAAGATGCGAGGATTACAAGGACAGTTATACAGTGAGCAAGATTCAAGTCGTGAAAAGCTCAGAGCTCTTCGAGAGGTATGCAATGCCCGATGCAATGATTTTACTTTACGAAAAATGAACCGAACATTTATAGAATAGACTTCTCTGGTGTTTCTCAATTTTGATTGCTTAATTAGTTAGTTAGAAAACACATGAGTACTACAGGGTTAACATTCTTCCAGGCTTTCCACATTTTTACTCGATATCGCCCTCTTGTCTTGGGTGGTAGCAGTAATTGTCTTGGGCGCTTATGGTGTGAATTCAGCTTCACTAACCGCGCTCCATTGCGGTCTTAGCTGATGTCACTGCAGTCAAGTAAGACTTCTGGGGGGGGGGGTAACTTAGTAGGTTGATGGTACGAGGACGTGCCATTTTTAGGGGTACCTTTTTCCAAAAGATTGTGGAATTCTGGGTACCATTTTTTGAGGTAAAATGGCACGTCCCCGTCACATGATAGGTCAAGGTACCCCCTCCCCCAAGTACCACTTGCAACATCTGTGCGAGCAAGCTGGCCCTGTTTAGGCCCCTATTTGGCAAAGATCAATGAGAAAAATTGGCTTGATCTAGTGTCTGTCTCACTTTTGATGTCAGGAGAAAATATCATTAAATAAAAACAACGAGAGATATTTGCACGAATGGTTTGTGTTATCACAAATTTCACCTGATTTCTAATGTGAAACGGAATTTGGTATACTGTAAGAAGCAAATTAAACCTTGGGAAATTGACAAAAAAGATTTTGACTGATTACGCATTTCAGAGTGGATTAGTGCTCTCCCAACTAAAAGTAAAACCTCACAAATTATGTTAAAGCTTCTTTGAACCGAAGATGTGATATTTCAAGAATTCGTTGCGACAGTAGGTCAACCACCACTCGTGTGTGTACCTCCTCCGGGAACCAAACGCCTCTGTTGAAATTTTCACCCTTTTTGTTGATGACACAATATTATATTCCCTTTCTAGGAGTTAGAAAATGAGCGAAGGAAAACCGTCGAGGCGAACATTGAGCAGCTGACCACTGTGAGAAAAATCCGGGAAGAAGCTATGGAAACGAAAAAAATGGAAGTTGGTGCTATCATAGAACGATTAGAAAAGGTAGGTTGCTAAATATACAGGGTTTCCCAAAAATTGTTGGATGTTTGTTTTAATTATTCAAAATAAACTACAAAAAAACAGACTCCTAGATTAAATATTCTTGATCCTGATACTGTAAAAGCACTATTTAACCCCCTCTCTATTAGCCTCCCTCTCTAATAAACTCATCCCTTCTGAGTCAGAATTGTAAATACCCCTCTCTATTAAGCCAAATACTTGTGTCAAATGCGAGAGGATGCCAAATATTTTCCTTTTATTAGCTAAAACAAGTTTGAATGTTAATTTGGATATGGTTTGGGATTAAAATTGCGTTTAATTTATGTATCTGACTCGTAAAAGTGGATGTTAATTCCGCAAAATACGAGGTAAAAAGACCTAACAAGCTATCATTTATAGCCTTGTTATTTGACTTTTGAGTAAGCCCCCTCTCTAATAAGCCACCTCTCTTTTAAGCCCCTCCTCTGGAGTCTCCGAAATTAAATCAGCCCCCCCCCCAGGGGCTTACGGTATTTGAAGTAATTTTAGAGACAACGTACAATCACGAAAATCCTCTGTAAACTCACTGAGCTACAAGCTTTGAAAGATCAAATTTGTGCGGAAGCTGAGACCAGAGACCCCTCGCTTAACTTGATGTACAGAGAAGCTTCGCGGCCAGTGTATAATAGGGGTATCCATCGAAAAGCTTCTCGTTATTTTCTGAGCAAATAAATTGGGATTTGGTTGTCGATCGACCACCTAACTATTTCTAAAAGTTAGTCAAGAACATGGATGAATAGAGGAGTATTTAAGGTAAGTTTAAGGAAACTTCACAATTTTTAGTGGCAACCAGCTTGAATTTAGTTTTTTATACATATCCACTGAATACAACTAAATTTCATGTTTCATTTCGTTTTCATCAAAATTCAAGCTATTAAACTAATAAACAACATATTTTTTTTCACATTTTCATTCCCAATCAATAGCCTAGTACATAGTTTTAAATGTATACTTAATACAGCTATTGACGGGTAAATAACAAAACAGAATAACATAAACAACAATGCGTATAATAACAAGGTTCAACATAACATAAGTCATAAAAAGACGCAATCTAATCATGATTAAAGCTACTGCCGTTGTTAGATAGTTGTAAGTTCACATATCTGTTTTGCTCTGTATGTTGATTTTAAGCAGTTTTCAATGAATTTATTGATGGCGTGATTTATTGGTATAGTTTTTTCATTCATCAAATATATATATTTATTTTTTGTATCTAAAAAGTTGAATATTGGTTTTACTGAGGAGATTACTTCAAATAGTTTTCTCCTCTCCTCGCTGTTTAAATCACATGTCATTAAGCAATGTATTTCATCCTCCATGGTGTTACAGAAAGTACATATTCGTTCTTCTGGTTTTTTTGGTGGTCTAAAGTAACGTCCTATTTCGATTTCTAAGCGATGATCTGACAACCTAAACTTGCTAACGATGGTTCGTGTTGTGATGTTTGTTTCGTGTATCAAGTATGATTCAATCTTTACATTGTCTTTAAATAGACAATATGTGCGCATTTTTGGTTGGTTTCTTAAACTCGTTAGAGTGTTTTGATAGCTACAATCAATAATACGTTAGTGAATAATATTTACAATGTTCATTGGCGTATTTGTCTGGTTCTGAAAATTTGTTATAAACATTGCGCAGAAGTGAATTGTTATCGCTTTTGAGGATACGTAACCAATTTTTGACAGTCGATTTGAATCCAGTAACATAAAGTTGAAGTCTACCTAATTCACATCTACAAGCGCTATTTGAAACTGAGTTTTTCACCCCTAATAAGTGTTTACAAAGTTTTATGTTCAATTTTTCAATCGGATTCATGTCACTAAATCCATGTTTCAGGCAACCCCAAAAATCTATCCCATACAGAAGGATTGGTACATATCTACGGTAGTTGAAAACATCAACACAATTTAACATACTAACTTTTAATACTTTGCTACCGATCTAATAACAAATTAGTAGCTTTGGACACCTAGAAAGAACTCTGATGAGCTTTCAGGCCAGGTGCCCGTGAACTTAAACAATTAATTGCATGTTCCAACTCCATATGCTCAATATTTACACTTTTATAGAACTACTATTTGCCTTCAAGGCAATCTAAGTCATTCCTTTATCAAAACGCTGTCCTAATCAAAACAGGGGGCAACCAGATTTTTTGTGCAGCCAGTTGACTACATATTTCTTATAAGCAACTGGTTTATAAGAAACTTATGCTGGGGTGCCCAAAATTTAAGAAACTCTAGTACCACGTTGGAGAAGCACTAAGAAACTTTCAAAGCTAAATTCAAAGCTTATTCTGCGAAAGATAGCATCGAGATCTTACGCCCTGGCCAAACCAAGGAGCATTGTTTGCCAAATATTTGGAATTTGCTTGCCAAGCTAACTGGTTCCTTTTTTGCCACTGGTTCCTTTTTTAATCATGTCGTCAGTCTAGTCACAAACATGGTTTGAAAAACAGAATTAAGCATAATTTTGTTCGGCAATGTTTTGAAAAGTTCAAAAAAAATTTCTGCTTGTCAACAACAACAAATGTTTGTCAAGCAACGTTTGTTCATTTGGGGAGGGCTTTACTCTGGAGTAATTTGCACTACATTTATATGTATTGAGCGCAATAGACTCTTACAACACAATTCTTGTACCCAAAGCTAAGACGAATTAACCCTTTCCGACTTTGCGTCCCCATCTCGTCCCCAGATGAAAAAAATGAGTTGAAAATAATTTTTTTTCAGAATTCCACGAAAACTACCTAAAAGTACAATTCCGCCACGGGGATTTCAAAAATCGACACAGTTTTTGAAAATTTCGACATTTAGGGGGTCAAAACAGCAAAGAAAGGGGGCGAATTGACGCAAAATTTGAAAGAAGATGAAATTTTTCAGAATTCCCTGTAAACTTCGGTCAAGTACAATTTTGGCATGGTGATCCCAAAAACCGAGCCAAATTTCGAAAATTTTGTCGTTTAGGGGGTCAAAACAGCAAATAAGTAGGGTAAATTGGGGGCGAATTTTGAAAGAAAACGAAAATTCTCAGAATTATTTGAAAACTTTCAACAAGTACAATTTTGGCATGGTGATCTCAAAATTCGATCCAGTTTTTGAAAATTTTGACGTTTAGGGGGTCAAAACAGACCATAAATGGGCCAAATTGGGGGCAGATTTGGCGAGAAAACGAAAATTCTCAGAATTATTTGAAAACTTTCTGCTAGTACAATTTTGGCATGGTGATCTCAAAAATCGATCATATGTTTGAAAATTTTTATGTTTAGGGGGTCAAAACAGCAAATAAATAGGGTAAATTGGGGGCGAATTTTGAAAGAAAACGAAAATTCTCAGAATTATTTGAAAACTTTCAACAAGTACAATTTTGGCATGGTGATCTCAAAAATCGATCATATGTTTGAAAATTTTGATGTTTAGGGGGTCAAAACAGCAAATAAATGGGGCTAATTGGGGGCAAATTTGAAATAAAACGAAAATTCACAGAATTATTTGAAAACTTTTTAAAAGTACAATTTCGCATGGTAATTTGGAATGGCGATTCGGTTTCTGAAAAATTTGACGTTAGGGGATCAAATAGAAAAGAAAGGGGGCAAACTGGGGCACAAAATTTGAATGAAAAGGAAGGTTGTCAGAATTCTGTCGAAATTGACAACAAGTACACCTTTCTACACGGAGATTGACACTGTTTTTGAAGATTTAACGTTTAGTAGGTCAAATTACAAACAAAGGGGCAGATTGGGGCGGAAACTTCAAGTAAAATTCTTTAGTCGTTAGGCGATGGCAAGAGCGGTACAGAATATATGAAACGAAAGGTAAATGTAACGTTGGTCATTCTTTGCCGTAATGGAAGCTTCGGATACTCTGACATGTAAATATCTAAAATATACCACCAACTAAATATGTCAACATCTTTCTCATGTGTTCCTTGCCAGAGCAATCGTATTTCTATTCTGAAAATCTAAAAGCTATTACAAGCCTCTCGCAATACTAACAATCATAATTCATAATCATCTTCACACAAACCTCGAGCTATACTTTTCTATCTTTAACATTGCACAAATATGTTATACTTTGAATAATGAACAAATACAAGTAACTACCGGGTGTCCCAAAAAAAAGTATACAGATTTGGTTGGGTCCAGCGATGTGAATTTAGCTTTAATCAATGGCTAATCACTCTCAAAATGTTCCTCTGTAGTTAACTTGAACATTGATACCTCATTTGTTGGTATTGGTGCTTTGAGAGCAGACATATCAATCTTGAAAGCTCAAATTTGTACCCACGTGCAAACCAGAGCTTTGGCCTTTTGGCCTAAGCAAATTCTTAAAGCACATCAAAATTGAAAACTGAAATCAAAGAAAAATCAAGAAATTGCCCAATGGATGATTGGGGAATGACTTCTGGCAAACAGAATATAATAAGATCTAACATTCTTCAAATTTTATCAAGGCTATCGCTGATTTATTCGCTGTGCCTCAAGAGTTTGTTTAGGCCAAAAGGCCAAAGCTCTGGTTTGCACGTGGATGTAAATTTTAGCTTTCGAGGTTAATATGTCTGCTTTCAAAGCACCAATACCANTTTAGCATTCGAGGCTAAGATGACTGCTTTCAAAGAACAAATACCAACAAACGAGGTATCCGTGATCAAGGTAACTATAGAGAAACATTTTGAGAGCAATTAGCCGTCGATTAAAGCTAAATTCACATCGCTGGAGTCAACCAAATCCGTATACTTTTTTTTGGGACACCCTGTAGTAACTAGGCAATTCATAGTGCAACCCTAATTTTTTATGTCAACAATTATCTACTGTAGGCAGTAAGAATCTGTGGTGGTTTGAGCGGTAGGCCTAGGTGTTTCTATTTCAGGTAATTCAATATAACATGCAAAGGAAATGTTTTATATATGAAAAGTAGTTGTGAAGTTGCCATTCACGAAAAATCGTCAACGCAAAAAGGTAATAAAGTCCAATGTGCCACTATAATTAAATTCTGGTTCAAAACCTTCTGGTAATCTCGCAAATTTCAACAGGGAATACAAACAAATGAATTTTCTTTTGTAATCTACTTTACGATGACTAACATCGGTTATTTCAGTCATTTCATGCAAGCTCAAAACTTATCAAGCGAAATTCCTGCTACATTGTCAGTTTTCTTGTGAGAGACCAGACTGACTACTGGGCAATTCATATTCTCTGGCGATGTGATATCTGTTCCAGCAATCCCTTTGTGTTTCCTGTGAGCAAAGTGACAATGGTTCACCTGGATTTGAGCATTTTTGACACTGAAAAGATGTTTTCATATGGCAAATGCGACACTTGAGCCTCCGCCTTTTGCTGCTTGTATCGTTGGCAGAAATTCTTTGTTGGTCATGGTGTCCCTTTCTTGGTGACATGAGGGTCATCTCAACTGTGCGTTTGTGCGTCGAGAGCTTCCTGGAGGGGTAATGCAGAATGCTCATCTTGCCGTTTGACTTCTTGAACATCGCATACCATACACGAATTACCTGGAAGCGGAAGGAGCTTTGTGCGCACTCATCCCTCGTCATGCCAGCAATCAGGTTTAGTGAATTACGCCAAAGCGTGTGTCCATTGACAAGGACATACATTTCACATAAACTATCAAACACTCGACTCTGCTTTCTAACACTGCGAAATTCGGTGTTGTAGTAGGATAGCTGCTGATTTGTTCTATCTACCCAACCGTACACTTCCCGATAAATTTCTCCTACTTTGGGTACGTGGATGACAACATCGTCTTCCCCTTGGTTTACTTCGATGGTGCTCCAAGTTTCCCTGCCGGATTCAACATCGTTATCTAGGAAAACTACTGCATTGTTGTCGTTCCAATAAGTCAGGTTGACGAAGCCACAGTGGAGGGATTTGGAAAATCCACGTGCAAAGGTTTTCGCCGTCTTGATGTTGTCAGCATGGCTTGCAGGAAGGTGTGCAGTGCGTCCTCGTTGTGTCGCGATGAGACGTGTGTTCCAGAGGTCTTTTGAATCCAGCATCAGTTTCATGGTCGGAAAGCCACTGTCCATCACTACTTGCCGACCTCTATCCTTGTAATCAGTTAGGAGCTGATCAACAACGTCGTGATTCTTTCCATTTGCAGTGCTGTTGTAAGTCTTTCTTCCGACCTTCACAACGTGATTGCCAATAAAATTACCACCATGAACTCCTTTGTCGCTGATTTTGTTAATCGTCCACCCCATCCTAATCGGCTTGTCTGGGTTCCGGATCTTGAATGGATTCCTCTTACTCTTACTCCTCACTCTTCCTTCATCGATACACATCTTCCATCCCATATTCAAGTGTGACAAAGATTTCTGCCTTAGATTTGCAATTCCTGCATTGATGTTTTGCAATGGATGATATGAAGGGTCACGTTTGTCTGGTAATTCGGATTGCTTTACAGCTCGAAAGTGCTTGAGCATCTTAAAAACTTCTAAGGTCATTGTTTTCTTAATCTCCGGCTGACCTTTCAGGGGATCTTCACTCCATGCCCATCTAATTTGGGGATATCTAAGGATTCTCAAATGCCATTTTATTGCAAAGAAGCCACGCATAAATGATATTCCTTTCTCGTCCTTCCCAATTTCATGGATGTTATCAAGGAATCTTTGATCAGAAGCGCCGTGTTCGTTAGTTGCGTCGATGCAAACTTTGATAAATTCGTCATCCATGATTCTCTCTATGACTTCATGGGGCTTTGTTTCATCTTCAAACACTGTTTCTGGAGTGCCATATTCATTCAAATATTCGTCTGGTTTCAATGCATCTTGGATGTCAAAACCAGGTTCTGTAGACCAGTGGCAACAACCTTGGCGATCATCGTCACTGTCAATCCCATCAGGGTTATATGAATCATCCTCAACTTCAATATCCGATTCTTCGTCACTTGAGCTTTCAGAAGAAAATGCATCACTGAAACTACTTTCATCTGAAGATTCTGTTTCATATTCCATCCTGTTAGTAATTGAGTTTCAGAAAGAAGAAATAAAGGGAAGCTTTTAACATTTCAGATTCCTGCTGACGTCATTTTAGAGTTCCCTTTCCCGCCATTTTACTAAACTAGTCCCAGTCCCCTTTTAGCAACAGTAATCAGAGAAGGCCGTAAAGCAATCCGAATGATCAGACAAACGCGACCCTTCGTAGCATCCATTGCAAAACATCAAAAGGCAGAAATCTTTGTCACACAGGAATATCGGGTGGAAGATGTGTATCGATGAAGGAAGAGTGAGGAATTATCACAGCACTGCAAATGTAAAGAATTACGACGTTGTTGATCATCTCCTAACTGATTACAAGGATAGAGATCGGCAAGTAGTGATGGACAGTGGCTTTCCGACCATGAAACTGATGCTGGATTCAAAAGACCTCTGGAACACACGTCTCATCGCGACACAACGAGGACGCACTGCACACCTTCCTGCAAATCATGCTGACAACATCAAGACGGCGAATTCCTTTGCACGTGGATTTCCAAATCCCTCCACTGTGGCTTCGTCAACCTGACTTATTGGAACGACAAAAATGCAGTAGTTTTCCTAGATAATGATGTTGAATCCGGCAGGGAAACTTGGAGCACCATCGAAGTAAACCAAGGGAAAGACGATGTTGTCATCCACGTACCCAAAGTAGGAGAAATTTATCGGGAAGTGTACGGTTGGGTAGATAGAACAAATCAGCAGCTATCCTACTACAACACCGAATTTCGCAGTGTTAGAAAGCAGAGTCGAGTGTTTGATAGTTTGTGTGAAATGTACGCGCTCATCAATGGACACACACGATCATTATTGTTTAGGCCGGGAATAAATGAGAAAGATTTTGACGTATTTATGCCTGCTGAGTGTATAATTTAATTGGTGGTATATTTTAGATATTTACATGTCAGAGTATCCGAAGCTTCCATTACGGCAAAGAATGACCAACGTTACATTTACCTTTCGTTTCATATATTCTGTACCGCTCTTGCCATCGCCTAACGACTAAAGAATTTTACTTGAAGTTTCCGCCCCAATCTGCCCCTTTGTTTGTAATTTGACCTACTAAACGTTAAATCTTCAAAAACAGTGTCAATCTCCGTGTAGAAAGGTGTACTTGTTGTCAATTTCGACAGAATTCTGACAACCTTCCTTTTCATTCAAATTTTGTGCCCCAGTTTGCCCCCTTNTGGTCTATTACGTCGTATTGCCTTGGCCTCATAATTGATGCTTGGAATTTGCAGCTGTTTATCTGCTTTTTGGCTTCCAACACTGGACTCATGCTTAGAAACCAAAACACTGAAGGACAGTATTCTAGCAACAGCCACTGCAAGAAGTAATGACAAAACGCTGCCAACAAAACCGCTAGGCCTCAATTAACAATTGACAGTAATGCCTGGTTCGAAAGTTTACTCCCCAGTTAGAAATTGAAATACGTCATATGAAAAATATCAAAACTGCCTCAGCTTCGCTGCTAACGAAACCGATAGGCCCCAATTAACAGTTTGATGGGGGTACAGTAATGGCTGGTTCGAAAGTTTACTCCCAGTTAAAAACTGAAATACGACATGTGAAAAATACCAAATTTGCCGCAGCTTCGAAGAAGCTATTGCTCCCACCCAGAAATGTCTGAACTCTTTTACGGACATACATGAGAAGGTCGGCATTTGCTCTTTCCAGTTTGCAATGGTCATGACGAGGCGGTAACTCCTTATTCTACTCCTAATCCTTTTACCCCTGTGTCCTTAATACACGTCATCACTACACTTCCCTAAGCTGTTTTAGGCTGTCCTGTACCAGCGTTTTCGTACATGGCTAATGGGCCCCTTTAATTTCATCTGGGGACGAGATGGGGACGCAAAGTCGGAAAGGGTTAAGAAACTTTTAGCACTAGAACGCGGAAGTCTTCCTTTTAAAATTAAGAAGCTATTATTATATGGGATTTTATTCTTTTCAAAAGCTTACATTCAAATTTTGTTTATTTTAATGTACATTCTTTACGAAGTAGTTTTCACTGTCATATCCCTATAACTTGGGGTGGTACTTCACGATCATAGTTACCCCCACCAACTTGCCTTGGTTTATTGAAATAAATTAAAGGGGGCTCCCAAATATAGTTTGATGACTTGTGCCTCAAAGTCAATCTTCGTATATTGGGAAATATAAGAAAAAATGTTCTCCAGATGTTTTACTACTTCAAAGCTTATGAAGTACGCATGCGTGTTGCATGTCTTTCCCGCAAGCATAAAACACGTCATATATACAGGCTATATATCATCTAAGTCTATACATTTCTATGTGTGGTCCGGCTTACTGGTTTATCACACTACGCGTCCTAGCTGGCCGAGGTATCCATAAGCATTTGCCCACATTTTTACTTTTGCCGCCCGGAATGACACCCCAAACAACGAAATGTCAAGAGAAATGTAGAGTTGCTTCGTCCTACTTTTATTTGCATGTCGTTATTATTATTTGAACCCCGGGGGGGGTACATAACATGTTGATGGTACGGGTATGTGCCGCCCATATAAGTGGGTTTTTGGGCCCAAAATTCTCTAAACAAGGGTCATTTTTCGGCAGATTTTCCATAAAAATGGGTCGATTTGGCTGAAATCGCCAAAAAATGGCTAAAAATGGGTGGTTTTCCACCAAAATTCATCATAAAAGTGGGTGGCTTTCTGAAAACCGGGCGGCAGACCCCCGTCCATCCACAAGTCATGTACCCCCCCCCGGGATTTGAACTCTCAATGAAAGTTTGGTCTGGGGTTGGTAGCCAGTTACTGAAATTTTAGGCCTTTTTTTTTTAAATCGAAAGTTCCTCATGATTGTTAAAGGGCTTCAAAAGTACCTAGTATCTAGTAAAATCGCAAAACCAGAGCAGGAAAACATTACGGTCACACGGTCACTGACCGTGAGGAAGGTCTCCAACAACAAAGGAATAACTTATGCTACGCCCTAAACACACCCAAGTTCTATTCAAAAATGAGGAAGGTTTTATCGGAAACATATCTAGTTGTCTGGAGGAAGGTTGATCATTTTTCGCGACTCTGCGCAAAACAGGTATTGACAGAAATCGCAATTTTCAAAACATTAATTGTATTGCCTGGGAAAGTTGAAGCTACACATTATAGAAGTTTCTGTTTGATCCAGAAAAATTGGCCTACAATTTCTAACGATCGGTTTCTTGAAAAGTACCTCACGTGTACCTAAAGTGTGAAATTAAACCTGTTGGTTCGGATCGTTGTGATCACGCTTCCAGGGTCAATTTACTTCGCAATTTGGTAAAAAATGACATGGGAAAATTAAAGATCTTTGAAACTCAGGGAAGAAATTTTATTCAACAGTTACAATGCAATATTTCACATTTTCTCACATTTAAGATATGAGAAAAATTCTAAAGTCTTATCATAAACAAAACATATAAGTTTTAGTATTATTTGGGTGTAATACACTTTCTGTTTAAAAACACTTTGCAACTCATTTTCTTAACTTTGAATTGACCTCAGGTCACTTCTAGCAGAGTTTCATAATTTTATGGGGGATGCTACACTCATTCTTTTTATAAGAAACTAAGGTCCAGGGTTGTTAGGCAGTTTCTTAAATTTTAGGGCCAATTTGCTTCCAAAAGTTTCTTATGTGTTTCTTATATTGTTAATGCCCTAAGTATAGATTCAATATAGTTTTGTTAGAAGGGCGTTCAAATTACTTAGTAAGATCTCAAAACATGTTATAAGATTATAACATAATTCACACTCAAAATAATGCCAACACACCCACTATTATTGTACAATGTCAAAACATTTTCGAGTGACCTGGGAAAATTAAAGCTACAAATTACAAAAGTTTCTTAGCTTTTTTAATTCGGGTAGGGTAGCTTCTAAAGTTAAAGAAAATTGAGCCTACCTTTTCTTATAAGCGGTTTCTTTTAAAAGACATGAGTGTGCTGATATGAACTCTCCATTTTCGAAATGAATTCAATCTTCCAGAAATTAAATTTTTTGCGACCCAAAATTGAGAGTTTCTTTTTTCATTTGTTGGAATTTTTATTATATTATCATCTTTGTTTTTCTGTCAGGATAAAATCGACGAAATCGAAGCTGTCAAGGAGAGATACAGCAGTGAAGTTAAATCTTTGCAAAGAAGAATAGAGGTATTAACTTGCATCTTTATTACCAATTTGTATCATCTGTTTGAAGAAACAATAAGAAAAGTTAAATATGAAATATAAGAGGTATTACCAACCGGCTGCTCCTCCGTATTGTTCTTACTACTCTCGAGGTCTGGGGCAGAGTTGGTTGTTGTGTAGGATCTTCTTGGGAAGGAAACCCTCTATTTTAGTTGTGTTTTATATAAGAATTGGTTATCAAAGCAGTTTCAAATCATCATAAATTGATTCTTCCCAAAATGATTCATAATTTTCTCCGATGCTACGTTTCAGATTTCAGAACAATTAATCATGGGAGATAGCAACAGAGCAGTAGCATTTAATTGAATAGCCGACGTCTTCATAGAGGCAGGATAAGTCTATGAGTTGAGACCAGATCTAAACATCAACCTTCCACATAACACGCGATTGAGCATCCCATAGAAATAATGGTGCATCCTGTGGGAAGATCTCCCATGATTCATTGTTCTGAAATCTGAAACGCAGCATCGGAGAAAATTATGCAGCATTTTTGGGAAGAATCAATTTATGATGATTTGAAACTGCTTTGATAACCAATTCTTATATAAAACACAACTAAAATAGAGGCCTTCATTTTTATTGATTTTGTGATGCAATAGCACTATTGCATCACAAAATCAATAAAAATGAAGGCCTTTTGAAAGCTTTTTTTTCCCTGAATCTGAATATAGCAGCAATACTACTGAAAGATATCTTGTTTTAAAGCCGACATCTTCACTTACATTTAGAAATTTATCTGGCTTAAATCAGCAATTCCCGCCCGAGGTTATAGTAGATTTTCTGGAGAACGACCTTTCAAAAACCTGCAAAAATCAGTGAAAATGACGATCAAATTTTGTCAGTTTTCCTGCCGTACGAAAATGACAATTACATATGTTATGATGTGGCATCCTCTTTGGAGAATGGAATGTCTCGGGTTAAGTTTGTATTGCTCATAGGGATGACATTTTGATTTTCCAAAAGAATAACACGTGTTCTAAAGTGTATTCAAGTCATGGCTGTAAAGCAGAAATTTTAAGAAAATTTTATCTTGATTTTTGGCCGACATCATTGATTATTGATATCAGCTTTCTTAATCTTCGTCAGGAACTTGAAGAAGACAGTCGAAAGTTAGTACGGACAAGCTCTGACAGGTTACATAAAGTACAAGATCAGATAGCAAATAATCACAAAGCTGAAATAGACATTATTGTCAAGAGATTGAAAAAGGTAGGGGCTGAACTAATTTCATTGTAACATCACCACCCATCAGATGCTCGAGATTGGATTGTTCGTATGTACAGCTACAGAAAGATCCCATCGTCCGGTTACTTGGCTGTGATCACTGCAGTCCATCGTCCTTCAGAACGGACGTTAAACTAGGGGTCCCATGCCTGGATGCGGCATGCATAGTAGGCCTAAATTAGCTTTACTATATCTAGAAATCTTTCCAACCTACTTAAGATAAAGTGATGAATGAAAAAAAAGTGGCTCTTGATAAGAACGCACATTTTCAGGTAACCACCACCAAAAAGGCTCCTAAACTTTATTCTCCATACTTGGTGAGTTAGCAAACTGTTTAGACAAGGCCGGGAGCTTTCGATCCGTTTATTAGATTCCTATAAACTGAAATTCTTTGGGTAGCTATCATATCAACTTAGATACAAAAATTTAATTTATCACAATTTATTACATCGTTCTCAATTTACAAGGAATTTCATATAAATCCTTAATCTCGACATCCTTCAAAACAGGCCTAAAATCCTTGATCAGGTTTGCTAAAGGCTTTGCTAAATATAAAAATGGTTTCCTTTCATTACAGGAAAAAGCTGATGAAATTTCTGCTATTCGTCAAAGACATAAAAGAGAAAACGAAGAGTTAGAATTACAAACCAAGGTAAAGCAGTCTCTGACTTTCGCCCCGTTTACACGATACCGGATTCACTTCATATCGGATTCGCTGAACTGTATCGCATTGGTTTCATACCAGATAGGCATCCTGTTTACGCGAGAACAGTTACTCCGCATTGCGGGGTACAATTCTTTGTTTCAGAGCCTCTGCATTCGATCATCAAACCACAAATTCTCGAAAGAAGCACTCCAAACATGGGGTCGAGGCCACAGAGTGTGTAACTGAGGTTGTGGAGCGAGTTGATACCGGATTCGAGCGTTTACACGGGCATTTTACCCAATCCGATACGTACCGGATTGGTTTCCTACCACTTTCCAGCGGAGTGATTTCACTCCCAAAAGCGGAGCGAAAGCATATCGGATTGGGTCGTGATCCTGTAAACAGAACACCTATCTGGTATGAGACGAATCCGATATGAAGTGAATCCGGTATCGTGTAAACGGGGCCTGACTTTATCGCATTTTCAAAACTGCGATTAGGCGCGTGCAACGCAAGCAGTGTTCATAGCATTGACATATTGACTATTCTCTGCCTTTTGCTGGAAAACTGTAAATCAGAAGAGTGTTTGCTTGAGAAAATGTTTATAAGCTATCCGCTGAAATTTTGAAACAACAGAGAAGGAAACCTATTTAACTTTTTCCCCAGAGTGAAATTTATTTATCCAGGTGAATATTCCTGCCAGCAAGTGAGTGAGGTATCACTGAAGGCTGATTTCCAGTCAGTGGAATTTTCCGAGCGGGCGGACTTTTAAACAATCAAAAGTCATTCAACCTTAAATTTCTATTCAATTGCGAAGCGACATTTTCTGTAGTAAACAAAAGAATTTCTGCCTGCTCGGAAAATCCCACTGACTGGAAACTGGGCTTAATGCAGTCCTAAAAGCTGGTTTCCAGTCAGTAGTATTTCCAGGCAGATATGAATTCTATTGCTTATTTGTGAAAATGTCGCTCTGAAATTGAATAGAAATTTACGACCGAGTTACTTTTGATTGTTTGAAATTCTGCCCGTTCGGAAAATTCCACTGAGTAGAAATCAACCTTCATGCAGAAAAGTGTAGATGTGTTTGCAAGTCTGTTGCGAAATGATAACACAGGTTTTCTGCTTTTTACGAGGAATTTATAGTTGCTTTCCGTTACAGTTTCCTCACCTAAGATACAAATATTGCTTTACAGTCAAAACAGTCAGAAATTGAAAATCTCCAAGCTTTACTCAAACAGCAAGCAGAGTCAACTCGACTTCTTGGAGAAAAACTACGAAATGAAGTAAAAGATCAGGTTAGTATACTGGATGAATCAGAAAAGGTAGATGCTTTTGTGAGCCAGTAATATTGCAAATATTAATCAAATTCAATCAAAATAACGTTCGTTGAATAGTTAAGATGCTTGTTGTCAACTTCTTTTATTTTTTCGAATAACTAAATCTAGCTTCTAATCACAAGTAAAAAGAAACTAATCAAATTCGAAAATAAACTAAACTAAACAGATAAATATACTCTAATTCTACATGGAGGTATCAAGGAAAAGAAATATTGTTTTATGTGAGAAGGATGAATAAGGGCAGCCTCATCAAAACGCCCTGTGTTAACCATTTCGATAGTTGAAAAAGACATAAAAAGTAATCTTTGACGCAAGTGCAAGAGGGTTGAGCAGGCAGGACACCCAGCACACGGACGGACAGCAATGCCCCAACAGCCCGGCCCACCACCCCGACAACAACAAGAGACAGCAGCCCCACCCGACAGCAAACAGGACTGGCCGCCCGCCAGCCGCCCCAGTTCCACCCCAAAGCGCCACTAATGGCGCCACAGGACAGAACGGAGCAAATCAGAAAACGAGCCACCCCGAGAGCCACCGAACAAAACCGCCGACCCCCATCGCCGACCGGAGGGAGCACCAAGCCAAAGGAGCAGGCCGCCCAACCAAACACCAGATATCCCACCAGCCATCCATCCCGCAACTGCGTACATTAGGATTCTGTGTGCCTGCAGACGTTGCAGCTACATTTAATACCTTCCCAGTCTTTAATTAAACGTTTGAAAGCAGTGAAGTTATCAGCTGATTTAATCTCATTTGGCAAACTGTTCCAAACTTTTGGTGCCAAGGTTCTAAGGCTATTGGAGCCTTGCTAGATGCAAGCTTAACGTCTGCCTCACATTCGATGTTAAGTGAGATTTGCGATAACGCAAAATTATTCATGCAAATCTCTTTCATTGTTTTTATTCGTGGATATTTTCACCTTTTCTAGCATCCACTACTCACAGCGAAAACTTAGCTGAGCAATTGAGAAATATTCCTGTAACCATCAAAGTATCTGTAAACCCGGTTACCTCTCAATGATGCTTTGTAGAAACCTGTCCTCGCCCTGCCTACTAGTGGAGTCATTATTGCCAGTAAAGAGTGGTAGTCATCTAAAACATCACCATGGCTTGAATGAAATTGACTGTCCTCCAACATATAAAAAACTCTTCTTTTTAGATTTATAGACCTCATGAATATTTTGCCACATAACACTGTTTTTGGTAAGGATTTTATCTTTGAGAGGAGATTGAACTTACAATGCAAGACTTTTTGCCTAGTTTCCAGACATTGTTTAAATTTTATGTATCTTCATAAACGTCATAATAACGGACTGGTGTTTTGATCAAACTGAAAGATTTGGTTTGCAATCATTTACCAATGTGATAAATTTGATAAAATCGAAGAAATGCGAACCTCTGTTAAATTACACCCCACCTGAAATAATTTATCAGTTATAGATATTTACTCTTAGTCCTCCTCCTATCTTATGTCGTTATCCAGATATGCTTAGCCGTTGAAAAAGAACGAAGTATGCGTCTTGAAGAGCTGCAACGAACAGAACTAGAATTAGAGAAATTAAAAGAGGAGAGAGACACCGCTACTTCTGGGAGCACTGCCGACCTTCAGAACAAAGAGAGAGAAAATGAGCGACTGAGAAACGCAATTGATAGACTGAAAAAGGTTTGCAAAGCTCAGTTGTTTTTGTTTGGTCTTTTATATTGTACACTTTCTTGTGAGAGGAATACGATGTAATAGCGCCTTAAAACTGAGATTTTCAACTAACGGGTAGGCCAAAAAAAAGTAACCCCCAAGACAAACAAATTTCTGAAAACTTTCTGAGTGCAAGATGTTTATACAATTTATGTGGCACTAAGTACAACATAAAATACGCCTATTGATTGAAAATCAGTTCATTATTGGCTACATTTACAGAGAAATGAGGTTTCGAAAAAGATGGCCATGAAAACCACTCT
Organism: Aurelia aurita; assembly: GCA_004194415.1. Classification (NCBI taxonomy): domain Eukaryota; kingdom Metazoa; phylum Cnidaria; class Scyphozoa; order Semaeostomeae; family Ulmaridae; genus Aurelia; species Aurelia aurita. The sequence goes on from REGM01000039.1 coordinate 865,631, forward strand.
AACAAAATCACTAATTATCAAAAGCACAACTTGACCAAACAAAGTCTCCAACCCCAACCTTTTTTGCCTGTCATGCATTGTTTCCACTTCTACTCGCATTTTTTGTAAAAATAATTACTACATTACGAGATACTGCTACAAAATGACAGGCATTGAAAAATAGTGATCGAACAAGTCAAAATCAGGAAAATTTCGATTTTCGCCATAACATCGTGCTACTTACGGACCATGTTATGGTATCCTACTAAAAAGATGCAGTCGGCTTTTTCAATATTAAAAAATCAATTTAAAAACCCTTCTCGTTGCCACAAAAAAATTTGGAAGAACAGTATTTGCACAGAAATTATTCAATAATCAAAAAAATGCGTTTGTTGGTTACTGTTGAGGATTTGTGATTTTGTTATATCGGTATTCGGGACCATCTTTTTTCAAATCCTTATTTCTCTGTAACTGTAGCTGATAATGCACTGATTTTCACTCAATAGGTGTGTTTTATGTTGTACTTAGTGCGTTGTAAATTGTATCAAAATCTTGCTTTCAGAAATTTTTTCAGAAATCTTTTTGTCTTGGGGGTTACTTTTTTAGGCCACCCGTTATAATGTTTGTAATAAACCCTAGTATTTTGGAGAGATACAATAGTAGACTTATTGCCTGAGTCCCTTGTTTCCCCGTGCTCTTTGACTCGAATTATGTTGCTTCGGTCAACAGAGACTCATGATATTACTCTGAAAAATATTACCCTATTTAGGCAATCAGCTCGCAAGATTCAACGAATTCTATTGTGATTCATGCTTCAATCGACAGTGTGAACTTTGCACTACTTAGTTAGTCTAAGTTTTGGTCATTAATTGTGTGCCAAATGGGATTTTTGCTGCATTTCATTTCAGCGATATGATAGCTGAGAATGGACCTAGGCAGGGGTCATCTTTTTCACTGTTTCATTAGGAGTCCCTGTTGAGCAACGTTACCGCAGGAATACAAGGGACTTAGATAATCAGTCTAATACAGTACCGTATCATTTCCATACTTGCATGATTATATCAATTCTCCTGTGTACGTTACTAAAATGTGAATTGTGAAAGTTTTACATTGTTTTATCATAGGAACTAGAGGATGCTCGACAGGAGAATTATGAGGCTCGCGAGGAAAAATTCCAAGCAATGTCGAAGACAAGACAGGAAATGAAAGAAGGGAGTGAACGGTTAAAGGAAAAACTACGCGAGGTGAGATCCATGATGACTATAGGAAGTGCTGTCAAATTTTGGACCATACTGTTTAAAGGCTCTTGTGCAACCGGCATGCATTACGATCGTTTGTTTTATTTTCGTGGATTTCATTCAATTCAAGTCCAATGCACACGTAAGGAGAAATATGGCCGCATCTGGAGCAATAGGGCTGCAATGCAAGCCGGTTGCCCAAGAGCCTTTAAGGGACATTGTAATTCGTGACTAACTGAAACAAGATAGGCTTTCTTATTCGATTTTGTTTGTATATGTTGGATTCTTTCGAGCGTTAGATTTCATTTCTTTAATTTCATTCTTTTAAGGTGGAGAAATTTGAGCAAGCAATTTTATTGGAAATCAATGAAGAATGTTTAAAAACCTCTGCTGTTACTGGTGCAGCATACCCAACTGTTAAAAGAAATTAGTAAGTGAAATTTTATTCAAAAATTAACTTGAAAAGTTGCAAAGGTTTACAGAAGCAGACTTATTAAATGAGCCCCATCTCTTGTTTCCCATCGCTTATGGAACTGAACTGATGACACTTCGCTTGACCAAGCACCATCTTGGAATTATCAGAAAGGAGGATGAGACCCTGTTTTATGAGCCTCTTTCCGTTTTATATACAGAAATCATCGACGCTAAAATGCTTCAGAATCAGGATTCTGATATTTCCCCTTCATAGGTACTGGCAGAATCTGGCAGAATCATTGGCATTTTTTAGAGTTATTCCGCCTTTTTTCGACCTAATAGTGGCTGGATGCTTGAAAGAGCCAACCAAAGACAAATATTTGGCGTACTTGCAATCTGATTTCGTGATCTACTTCAAAAATGGAGAAACTGTTTTCTGCTTCCCCCGGTATTCCATCAGTATCTCAACTAATATTCAAATTGTGTTTCTTTCAAGCTCAATGGATACTGAAGACAACAGTGTTATGAATGAAGCATTGGTGTGTTCACATTCCTTTAATTTTTTTCAAATAACATTCTCTTAGAATTGATGATGAAGAATGTTTGAATAGTTCTTGTGGTAGAAAGCTTTAAGGCTGCATTCGCGCGATACCTGATTCATTTCGTATCGGATTCACTGACCCAATCCGATATGAAAACTTGTTCTGTTCACACGATATCGGATTGGTTTTCATACCTGAATATTAGAGCAGTGCTCGTGGATGTGGACCGCTTTGTGAAAGTTACAATAATACAGCATAGATATCAAATCTTTAAAAAAACATTGCACGGTTGGTTAATGCATCTTTCGTTTGATTTAATGGCTTGAAAGGAACTTCAGATACTTTGCTATAAGTGGTCATTGGGAATTTTTGATATCTTAATTATTTTCAGAATTACAGCGTCTGCTATGTTTCAAACAGTTCGACGGTTGTGACATCATCAAATTGCTAAATCGTGAACCAGAAAAGCTACGGATTTCTGGTTACCGCCATGTCAAAGACCTTCATAAACTATGGTTTTCTTGAAGATTGTACCTTTTTTCCTCAATTAATTTCGGATTTACAACGAATTTAATTTTGTTCAAAGCTTTTCTCGAATTCTTTCACTAAAAAGAAAAACGCAATAATTCTGAAAAGAATCAAGATATCAAAGATTGCCAATTAAAACTTATAACGAAGTACCTGAAGTTCTTTTCAAGCCATTAAATCAAACGAAAGATGCATCAACCGATTGTGCAACGTTTTTAAAGATCTGATATCTGATGCCTATACGAGATAATGCATTGTTGTTACCAATTTTCATTAATTCTCGCTTAGTTGTTTTGGATAAACAGGTCTCCTTGGTAGCACAAACATGGATGGATATCGATATGCGAATCGATTTGGAAAGATAGAAAATCACATTTTTGATATTTTCTCTTAAAAGGGCATGTCCTTATATTCGCGTGTATGCGGTACCTCCTTTTCTTTCTTTCTTCCATTCCCTGGTTTGGCAGAATGTTAAAAAGTGTGCAAAATTCTAATCATGTGCTTTCCATATTCCAGGGTACGCTTCGAGCATCAAACAACGACCTTCGGAAAATGGTGATGTTGTTTAAGAAGCGATTAGATGAATCAAGGGCTTCGAACGAAAGTCTCAACAGTCTCAACCAGGTATTCCTTAATTCTTAGCTTTACGTCCATTTGATCTTTTATCTTATCATTTCGGATTATTCGCTTGAGTTATAGAGACATTATTGTGTAGAAAAGTTCCGGAAAATTTAAATTCCAGAGAGACCGTAGCTTGTAACCGCTTGATGAAGAACTTTTGAAACGTTCGTTGGTCTGATTTCAATTTGAAAGGATCCACTTTGCCAAAATGACCTCATCGCCAAATTTACCTCCAGAAAATGGTAGTTGAGCTCCACATTGAATCACAACTGATCTTGTAAAGTTGTCCTTAGATAAGAACAAGTTTTGGAAAATTCTTCGTTACGACATCCAAAAAGTTGGCAAATCTGGCTAAATTTAGATACATCTTATGCATTCTAATGGAATCGTTGTGGATTCAGACTAAATAGAAACGTTAAGAAGCCAGGACCACAACTGCAACGCACTGTTTTTTGTGCGAATTTGCTTCCCTTGAGAGACTATGAAGCTGTCCTTTTCAATTGCACAACTTAGAAATCCCATTTCTGACGTTTTGTACTTCAGATCTAGGCCTCCGAAGTAAAACTTTCTCATTTTAAATGTTGGTTTTCAAGGAAAAAAAGATGGTTCCCAAGTATATACCGGGTGTCCCAAAAAAAAGTATAAGCGTTTGAACAGTTCCTGCGGAGGAGCCTCATTTCTGAATTTTTGTATTTTAACGTGATGATACAGATGAGATCTCAACTTAGAATTTGCGACCTCACATGTTAAAATCGGTTGAGTATCAGCGGAGTAATTCACTTAAACACGCAAAATTTCTGAGGCAGCCTAAGACAGATGACTATTGAATATTGCTACTACAATCTATATGTATTTGAAAGTGTTTTTGAGGCGGATCAACCATTAAACTTCCTATTCTTAAAAGTTTGTTGATCAATTGAACTATTATATCAATTAGAAAAAATGACAAGAAAAGATACAGTTACACTTTCACAGTTCACTGAGTAACTTGGTTGGACTGAAGGAACTTTCTCAAGTTAGTGTGTTCTACCACGAACAGAACTTCTCACCCAATTTCGTTTCTCTTTTATGATTGTTCTAAAAACGAAACATTCAGGCTTTTGAATTAGTGAAAATATAGTTCATTTTAATAGCTCAACAAAGTTCCAAAAAATAACTTATTGTTGAGCTGCCCCAGAAACTCTTTCAGATTAGGCATGGATTGTAGTAGCATAATTCAATAACCATCTGTCTTAGGCTGCGTCAAACATTTTGCCTGTTTAGGTGAATTACTCTACAAATACAAATCCGATTTGGTCATGCGAGGTCGCAAATTGAAAGTTGAGATCTCAACTATATCATAAAGGTTGAATAAAAATTTTCGAAAATAATGCTCCTCCACAGGAACTGTTCAAACGCTTATACTTTTTTTTGGGACACCCGGTAACTGAAGAACGAGGTTTCGCCGTGGCCTTAATAATAATATGTAAGATTATGGTATATGACACAATACTTGGTTTGTATCATAAGAGATGATGTTCTGGCCGGCGTTGCCGTCCTGGGTTCTTAAGCCCAATCTCCATTAAAGCGAATCGCTGGCGATCGCTGAAAAGTTCAACCAAGTTGAACTACTGGGCGAACCGCGGCGACCAGCAGATGGACTGCGCATGCTCACAAGGCGTCGATCGCTGGCGATCGCTGCGATTCGCTTTANTGGACTGCGCATGCTCACAAGGCGTCGATCGCTGGCGATCGCTGCGATTCGCTTTAATGGAGATTGGGCTTTAGACTCCCTAATGAAAAACTAATAACGCCACCGAAATTAATTTAAAATTCTGGATTTAAAGTCGTTCTAAATTTTCGAATTTTTATTATCTTCCATATCTTGTAACCTCAATTTTACAGACAAGTAAATCAGATCAAGATTCCTTCTCGGACAGAGCTCGCACACCTGATAGTATGAAACTTGTGGTGAATGGTTCTTCAGAAGAATCGAGATCAGCTAGAATATTAATGCATTTGCAATCAAGGGTGAAACAGCTTCGACAAGGCAATGAATCAATGAAAAAGAGTTTTGGGAGTGATGAAGGGGAGAATGAATTGGATAGCAGCGCAGGATCAGCAACATTTGAACGGGTAACTGCGAGGTTTTGTTTATTTGCTCTAGCCTTACAATCTTCTTTCTTCCCCCCCCCAATATTTTTATTACAGGCCGTCAAAGAACTAGACCTTCTCTCTCTCTCTGTTAGTTCTTTTCTTTTCCGCTGCTTGATTGGTTTGAAAATTTGTATCATCTGGAATATTTGACCGATTTGAATAAATCTATTGACTGTTTCACTTTGTTCTGTATTTATGGAGGGACAGAAATAATCAGCTAATAATTAACTAATCTTCGCAATCATGACATTTGTCCAAACAAATTTATGGCGGATTTCCAAACTTTTCATTAAGTTCATCTAGCTTTTTGCCAGCATGTAAGAGTGATGTTTTGTGTCGTTGATATATTTGCATTTCTTGCCGTAGGGAGAAGATCCTGCTAAAGTCGAAAGGCTAGAAACTGCGTTGAAGGTTTGTCTGCATTTTTAATCGTAGATTAACAAATATTCCTATGAGATTTACATACCTTATTTTGAGATATGGTTTTTGCGTCAATAAATCCGCACAAGACTAAAAGTTTTGAACATCTTAATCTTTTGAGTTACCGTATTTGCGAGATTATTTCATAATCACAAAAATGATAATGAATCACTGCCAAGTTTAATAGTGACAAGAAGTTTCTTACATTTTTTAGAAAGCAGAAGAACAGACACAAAGATACGCAAACTTGTTGAGCCAGAAAATGACTGAAAATACGAAACTGCAGAAGATGTTTACACATTCATCAAAGGTAATATCAATCGTGATTTAAAAAGAGAATTCACTTCCATGCGACCAAGCAAACTCAGTGAGACTCGGGAAAGGTTCCCTTGGTCGCATTCAATTTGGACCTGGCCCAAGTCGTCTTGAAGGAATAGGAAAAGACGACTTGTCATCAGCAGCTCACAGCTGGATAGCAGGATGATTTATTGTCCGGCAGACGGCTGTCCTGATCACGGGCTGTAGGAAACATTCAGATTGGTATTTGGAAAATGTTGTGGTCATAGGTTGCGGCTTTTAAGATTAAATTAGCCGCGATGTTTTCACAGCNTTCCAAGAGTGCTCTTCACTGCAACATCATGCATTTGATTCGGCACATGTGAAATTCGACATGTGCCGAATACCATCCCACGAGTCCATGGCAAGCAAGATTTACGGAAGAGGCTCATTATGTATCAGGCCTTAATTGTTGTTTATATCCTCTACAGGAAAACATCAAACTAGAACGTCTCCATTCTATTTTGCAACACAGAATGGCAACCGGTGGAGCAACGTAATTCTATTTGCTGGATAACAAACAAATTTGGGACAGTTTGGTGTACATATACAGAATAACAACTTTTATTCATATAAGAATGGCTGGTAATGTGTATCATTTACCTTATTGTTTAGGTATTAGGACGTATATCAAAAGGGGTATAGGGTCCGAATAATGTAAGGGACATATAGAACGCCCACCGTAACACGCGAAAATGGCTACCGAAGAGAGAGAGAGAGAGAGAGTCGTTTCTGTGCAGATAAGTGGTAGAAAGGTAGCTGTTTTTCCTTCTAAGGAGTTCATACTTGGAAAGAGCAAACAAATCTTTGCTTCAATCCCCTAGTCTGAGACGAGACTCAAAACCAGTCCTGTACAGGCATTCAGGGAAACAGTCTTCCCAATTCGGTAGAAAATGACATGGATAAACAATTGCAATCTTAGGACACAGTTAGGGAAACATCACGGTCTCATCGCCATTGCCGGAGAACGATATTTTCAGAATGGAATATTGAGGAAGATTTTACGCAATTTTACTGGTATCGCCCTTTTTATTCACCTAAAAGTGAGGAAGGCTTTAGAGTATGAGCTGTCGGGCTGGAGGAAGGTTTGCAATTTGTCTGGACCCTGTGAGAAGAATTTTGACGCCTGATCCTCTTACAATGCATGTTATCTGTTATTTTATGTACCGTAGATAATTATTTTTGTATCTTTAGCTGTAATTTTGTGATACGGGTATATCCTCAAGCAGTTTTTATCCGTATGTATTTTAGGTTACTACATTTTGCGATTTTTAATTTTGTCATTCATGCAATCATATCAATCAGATACAAAAGTTGCCATTTTTCTCACTAATTTCTCCGTAATTTTATTTTCTATCAATAGAACCTTGACTTGGGTATACGGGTTGTCTCAAAAATTGTCAGTTTCATTTCATTTTAACCTTTTTACCCATGGTAGTTCCTCAGTCGAAAATTTGCTGGGGGCGATGCTAAAAGATGCATAAATGCAAATTAGATTTCTATGTAAAAAACCTAATTTTGAAATAATTACAATTTCATCAATAGATTATATAACATAGTTAACATAGTCAAGTAAAGAAATGGAATAATGGAAAGGAACATGACAGTTTACCGATGAGGTGGCAATTTTATGGCTGCCATGGGTCTACAACGATGATGTACTTTTTAGCCTCTTTAGGCAGACCATATGGGCAGACCATTCCAAGGTTTTGGTGCTGGCAAAAGAAGCATCTCTGTCCTAAGCATACGGGAAGATAAAATCTGGGGGGGCTGTGCGATAAAAAGTCTGTTGTTTACCGAAGTTTTTGCCCGAAAAGGCTGATTTTGGTCAATTTTTCCAACGTTGGGGGAGGGGGCTGCCGTCCTCCCAGCCCCCTGGCTCTTACGCCTATGTGTAGTCGTTCTTAGAAGAGGGACTCTAAAATCAAGATCCGAATTCCTAAGAGACTGAGTTGTAGAGCTGTCGCTCATGTAGGACGATGCACCACCTTTCAGAAACTATGGTAAGCAATTCTAATAGATGAAAAATTAATTACTTCCCGTTTTGAAATTTTGATTTTTGCAGCTAATCATGAACATCTCTTTTACTTTATCCTGGATTTGAATGAAGTAACTGGTACAGTAATGAACCAAAGTTTGTTGTTCTTCTAAGCACGCACTTTGTGATATCTTCGATATTTGGGGATTTTATTCTAATTTTTGAATGTTTGAACATTTAGGACCATCGGGTTTCGGCAAAGTTTGTGATGATTTTTTAGAGCGCGATAAAAGCGGCAATTTTTTATGGTCAATTTCATTTTACCCGTGAGAGAAATGTTTTGTTCTTCTATCAAGGTTTTAGATATTGCAAATTTTTTGGAGAAGATAAGAGTGATCAATTTGAAATTTGAAACAAATAAATTGAACAAAACTTTCGAGGTGCTGTGCAATATCAGACGATCAACTGGTCAGCGGTTTCAAATCTACTGACAAACAACAAACGACTGCTTTTTGTTTGTTTGTTTGTTTATTATCAGATAAACAGGTAATAATTCCAATAGAAAGCAGCCTTTTGCTTTAACAGTTCGTTTAATTTATAGATAAAATATCATTGTTGATTGTATTTCACAATAGCTTTTCAATTTGACGACCATTGCTTTTGTTTTTAGGGCAAAGCGTTGAACAGAATGTCGGGCCTAGGCATGGGCCTAAATTTAGAGTGATTGTCTGCAAATGAAGCTTGTGGGAAGTAAGAGAAGACTCTACTCAGATTCCGATACAGGACAGAGCTAGAAAAAAGAAGATAAATTCAAATCAAGATGGAGGAAGCATCAGGGTCGGGGACTATGGAGGTATTAGATGAACTTTTTTTCGGAACAAAACATTGAATAAATGAACGCGCGCTTAAATTCTTTTCTTAATTAATTTCTTATAACCCCCAACTGGAAAAAATTTAGGGGGTTAAGCTGAGTGCAAATTTGGCCAATGCACTAACAGCCCAAACTTAGGCCCCTATGATGAGAGAACACCACTGTTGGTTAGCGTTGGGAAAAAAGCAAATCACTTTATATNATAGCTTTTCAATTTGACGACCATTGCTTTTGTTTTTAGGGCAAAGCGTTGAACAGAATGTCGGGCCTAGGCATGGGCCTAAATTTAGAGTGATTGTCTGCAAATGAAGCTTGTGGGAAGTAAGAGAAGACTCTACTCAGATTCCGATACAGGACAGAGCTAGAAAAAAGAAGATAAATTCAAATCAAGATGGAGGAAGCATCAGGGTCGGGGACTATGGAGGTATTAGATGAACTTTTTTTCGGAACAAAACATTGAATAAATGAACGCGCGCTTAAATTCTTTTCTTAATTAATTTCTTATAACCCCCAACTGGAAAAAATTTAGGGGGTTAAGCTGAGTGCAAATTTGGCCAATGCACTAACAGCCCAAACTTAGGCCCCTATGATGAGAGAACACCACTGTTGGTTAGCGTTGGGAAAAAAGCAAATCACTTTATATTTGAAGTGTGCTAAGCAGCTCTGAGGGGCCTATTATTCTCTGGTCCCAAGAATTAAACACATGTAACAGCATATGCAGAATAGATTTCTTCCAAAATTTTCTGGATATTTCATTTTCCTAGCGTAGCTTTTTATTTTTGCGAAAGGTGGTTATATCGCGCGCGAAGATTTATGTTTCCTGTTGTTTGCTTCCTGTTGTTTCCTGTTGTGACGATGAACAAGAACGTCAGGCTCAGGCTGCGTTTGATGAGGCTGGATAATTTGTTTTGAACACCTCAGCAACAATTAAAGCACTACAAAACATGGAAACAATAAAAGTAATAAAACGTGGGAAAATAGAAAAATGTGTCTGCTAAAATGCAGTCTTGCCAAAATTCTAGGTCCTATTTGTGCACATAAAGACAAAAATTCTACAAAGCTTTTGGTCAATTGAGAAAATGTATAATATTCCATTTTGTCCCATTTTAATGAAAGTTTTTTTGCCAAGGTTATTCAAAACTGAGGAAAGGTAAGATAGGAGCAGTGTAAACTTGGCTGTGCAAAACAGGATCTTATCAGAAGCTGCCATATTCTTTTGACTTGATGGTGAAAGAAAATAGAATAAAAAACTACTCATAGCTGCCACTAAAAAAAATTAAATTTTCTAAGCAAGAACTAACAGCCAACCAAAGTACAGCATATCAGTGGTATCTACCTATACATTGTTAAAAGTCACCCAGAAGCACTTGGTTCAAAGCATTTTATTCTCTGGTCTCTACATTATTTTCAAAATTCTTCACAAAATTTCAAATACTCAAATCTACAATATTGTGAACCATAAATCCACCCCGTGCCTTGAGCTGTTGACTCTGGAGGGGGAGCAGTGGTTGCAGCTGCTGTCATTGTTGTTCTCTCAGCCGGGGTTTCTGTTGTTCTTCATCATCACCTATGCCTGCCGGACCGCCAATGTGACACAGGCTCTTATTCATAAGTATTTAATCGTTTACGTGTAGCTTTTTGTAGTTGTATATTTAGTTTAACTTTAAGTTTAAGTTGTATAGTTAGTTTAGTTTAACTGGAACAAAAATTTGAATCATAAAAGCCATATTTCTAAAATATATCCTTCTTGGATATCAAAGGAGCTGGGTTAACTAGTAGGTCTATATTACAATATCTTCCCACAAATGATCCCATTAAAACCCCTCCTCGTGAGCCACCTCGAAACAAATCAATTTAGTTTTCTTTTTTAAAAATTAGATTAATAAACAAGCACAATAGTGCTTACAACATTAAATTTATATGTATAATATATGTATGTATGTATTAAGTCCAGTTTCATGTCCTTTATGTAATGGCCATGGGGTAGTCATTGTCTTTTGCTCCCTGTGGTATCATCCTTGTACATAGTGTCGTAAAGTTCATCAGTAGTGTCTTAAGTAGTTTGTTATTGTAAAATTGTAATTGAATAGAAAAAGAAAATTCTTTAGAATAATTGAATAATTGTAATTATTTATTATTACAAATAGTACCCTTTCTTATTTTCAGAACTTGGCAGAGATGTTCAGATGCTTTATCTGCATGGAAAGAGTAAGAGATGCGAGGCTATGCCCCCACTGCTCAAAGCTTTGTTGTTTTATCTGTATTAGGGTAAGTTTTACTTTGATCTCAATGACTAAAACATTTTTGAAAGCAATGCTATGTGTAGCAAATTGCAATGAGTTAGCAGGCCCGGCCAGAATGATTTTAGAAGGAGTTTGTTTGTCATCTTATTTAATATCGATATTTTTACCTAGCTTACTATATAAAACGACAGTGCCATCAGGATACATCACGCAGTCTGTTATACAGCCTACAGGGTCTACATACTTCCTTTAACGTTGAACCAATGTTAAGCAGTTAATGACTCTCCTAGTAATGTTCAGCTGAGCTATTGCTAAATGAATAATTAGGAAGCAAATGAAAAGGAGATTTCATGAGAGCAATTTACTATTTCGAGCAGTTCAGAAGAGCAATCTACAGCTCTCTTCAAAGATGTGTAAGGAGCCTGAAGTGAAGTGAGGGCTATGTTCTCCTCAAATGGCCAGGACTGAGTAAAAGATGACATTGGTACAAGTAAAATATCAGATACCGTACAGGCCTTGCGCACATTAACATGACAAGAATTCTTCAGAATTTTCAAGAATTCTTGAACCATTTGAAAGACAGTAAAGTTTTGTAGATGATAATTCTTAGGCAAGAAAACCTGTACTGTAGGAACCAAAAGAGGAGAAGAAGAGTACACAAAAGAAGGGTATAAGCAGTGTACTTAAATTAGCCAATCAATGAAAAAAGGGGGTAATGGAGAGTAAAAAAAAGATGCATGGAGTTTTTTTGCACTAAGGTGGAAATGAGCTTATGTTTTAAAATTTAAGTTTGTGTGCACTGATTACCATTTCCTACTTTCTGTAGAGATGGCTGACAGAGCAAAGACCCCAATGTCCGCACTGCAGGTAAATGGATGCATATATATTTTTTAATTTTATTACATTTGATAGTGCTTTGAGGAAGGGAATCAAATGCAAAGTTCTTTTGTCAAGCTACTTTCTATTGTGTATACTGTATGATATATAGTTGCTTTTTTATGCTTCTAACTTCATGCTACTATAGTTGGATAGTTACGTCAAATATTTTTTGGAAGTCAGTTGAGAATTTATGTTCTCAAGCTACTATATTGATTTAAACTTGCATTGCTTTTAGCCAACCAGCAAGTTAAACATTGTCGAAGAACCTAGCAGCTGTAAAGCTTTTAATTAAAAATGCAATTTTAAAGACAAAAGTCTCTTTTTTGCAGGGCGTGTCTTCATTTGCATGAACTGGTTCATTGCAGATGGGTTGAAGATGTCACACAGGTTTGTTTCAAGCTATCTGCATTCATACTTCTTGCTAGAGCTCTTTGTGCTGTTGGTTGCAAGGAGGAAATTGTGCTCATTTCACTTAATCATTTCCATAACAAATCACAGGATAGCATGGGACATTAGTTTTGTGCTCAAAATTCTGTTTTTATGCATATTTTGTTTTTATGGTGCAATACATACATAGGTATGTAAACAGTAAGAATTCTAAAATCTTTTTTGAAAATTCTTTCGAAAAGATTCTTCTTACAAAAGTCGTCATAGGCAAGAAAAGAAAACAGTGGTAATGATTGCCAGGCCTGTCCTGTATCTGGTTACTGATTAGTCTTGTAAAAACTTGATTGTTGTTCTTCCATAAATTATACTTTCTATCTTCTTTATTAGCAACTCGATCACCTTCAAGTGAACACAGCAGCTGCAGTTGCAGCAAGCCCTGTGAAGTCAAAACCTGAAGAAAGTAAAGATGGGTGAGTTACTTATTGGAAAAGATTTGCACCTCAAGGTCTTATTTAACAGAATAGAAATATTTCCTGTAAGACAGTATATAACAAAGATAAAAACTTTTTTATAACTAATTGCAATGTGCGTTATTTTTGTAGTATGACCCTAGGCCATTTTAGTAGCAACTGCAAGGTATGAAATTTCGTCACTATCTTGAATCATATATCAAACACGTTTCGTAGATACAGCAACTGCTACTGGAAGATAAGATATAGTCTTGTTTCAGTTAGATCAGATCTGTATGTATCAAACATTCTTCGACACCCAAAGTCTGCAGCAATAGCATGATTTCTCATGAAGTGATTTAGGGACTTCTGATGATTGTGGCAAATTGATTTCTTGTTTCAGGAAATGTGAGTACCATAATGAAAAACTTAGTGTGTACTGTGAAACATGCACAAAATGTATTTGCCACATGTGTGCCCTTTGGGGTGGAACGGTAAGTCATAATTGCTGTTGCTTCTTGATCACCTTGTTTTAATATTGTTTTCACATAAGGAATCATTTCAAGTCACATTGTCCTAGCCGTATTACAGAATTGAATGCGAATTACAAAGTGATCGTGAACTTGGAAATACTAAGACACAATAGATTAGATTTAATCCTTGGAAATTTGCTTATATGTACTGGGTGTCCCAGAAAATATGCAACAGATTTAAAAATTCTAATGCAAAAAGTTTCAAAATCATTATCAAACAATTATTTTTATATAGACTAAATCTGCAATGATTTGATTAAATTTTGATATATTTTCCAATATTTTTTGTGACTTGGTTGCTGATTTTCAACTCTACAACCAAGTTACCAAAAACATTGGAAAATTTTCTAAAATTCAATCTAATCATTGCAGATTTAGATGAAAATAAGTTTTTGATTACAAGTTTGAAACAGTTTGCATTAGAATTTTTTAATTAGTTGCGTTTTTTTGGGACACCCGGTATTTTTCTGATCCGATATTCTTTCCTCGACCTCCACTAGTTAACAATTTATTTATTTTTTGTTGATTTTGTTTGTGCATGTTTTAACAGCATTCAAAGCATGACTTCAAGCCACTGGACGAAGTATATGAACAACACGTTTCATCCATTACTGATGAGGTATGGCACACTTCACTTATGTTACCACTATTCATATACTGCTTGGTCAGTGATTTTTCAATTTTCTTAGTTGGAATAATACAGCAGCTTAGTAGGCTGTGTGGAATTTTCTTTTTCGCGTGCCCACTTTTCGAGAGACTAAGCTAAAAGCAATTGATTTGTTTTATTCCATTTAAAGTTTCATAAAGCATATTACTGATTACACTACCTACAAAATACTTTACAATACTACAAGGACGATACCTCAGGGAGCAAAAAACGATGACTACCCCATGGCCATTACATGAAAAAATTTAAACTACATACACATAAATACTGCAAACGATTAAAAACTTAACGAATATTGCACTAGATTTGATCTAACATTAAATGTCAGATCAGAGTTGCGATGACTCAAAAAGAAAATGTTGCGAGCAAAACGCTTTTGTTGTTTTATCATTAATTAATTTCAGTGATAATGGTCTACTTTTCAAGACATTTCTCGTGTGATTCACTTTTTTTCTATCAAGAACTTGTTAGCGAACCTTTCAATCAAAAACAAATTTTGCTTAGAGACTATCTGCTGACTGTTTTTTGAGTCGGTCGGTGCTACATTTCTCTAAGTAAGACATGCACAGCTAGCCTCGTCAAAATGGACAAAATACATTTCATTAACTCTCATTGAGGTACACTTTTAGCTTGTTATACTTCTCAAACTTTACTTCCCGTCGTCTCCTCGTTGTAGGTTGGTGCTCTGAGAAGACGGCTGATGGAACTTATAAGTCTCGTCCAAGAAGTGGTTCGTACTATTTTGATATATTTTGATGTACGAATTAGATCGTCTTGATTTCTATTCTTTATCTAATCAATGTATTTATAGTGATGCAGGGTTGGATGCAGATCCTTAACTTTTTGATTCGGTTTCTCAAATTATTAAACGATATGAATGTATTGCAGTGGCGGCTGGGGCTGGTATTCAAGGTATTAGCTTAATACCACTTTTTTTTCAAGGAAAGCAAACCATCGGTTATTGAATTGAATTATTGAATTGGATTTATGTCTCGTATGACGTCCTCATGAAGAAATGTGAGCCAATTACATTTCCCTTTGTTGTTGCTGATCCTTATTGATATCCTTTGGTGACGCTCAGTCTATGGAATTTCTAAGCGAGTCACACAGCCGTAGCCTATGAACGGCCATGGTATTAGTTTTCGATTTCAAATACCTTTAGACGAAATCTCTTTGTGTTGAGTGGCCTCGCATGACGTCAAGCCTATTGTATTTGTTGGCTTTAAGAACCAGCCTCCGCAGCCAAGGTATTAGTTCTCGCTTTCTAGTACCTTGACAGCCACGAAACAGCCCTGCGTACTTAGCGTTCTAAAATGAATCGCGTTGCCGAAACTGGTTATCGTTGGGGTGTTTCTCAAATTTTTTCACTTTTATCAACTCAAAGAGAGCAACGCTTCCGTTTAAAGAAAGATGGAAGACCTTGTCCGAAAGTTTTTGTGAAGGGTGCAGTTAGTGAATCGGTGACTTTACGAAAAATTGTCTTGGATCTGTGGAGATGAAGAAAAAATACGTATTTTTGTTGGCCATGTCTTGTCATGGGGGATGTGTCTACGGTAAGTAAAAGCCTTTCGCAATTTTCTTGTTGTATATATACATATTTGTTTTGTAGGAATAGTGGTATAGCTAATCATATTCTGCCTATACTGGGTTTTCAAGAAACTACGTTGCCATATGAAGCAGAAATCTCGCCTTCAGTATTAATTGATCGTTGTTACAGTTTACTTAGTTTTAATTTATCATTTAATGCATTTTTGACGTACTTCCACTTGTTTAAATGCCAGGGAACTGTTGAATTAAAGACTTAGTACGCTGCAGTATTAGAATCTTGAAGCTAATACCCTAGTACCCTATTGGTGGCTACATATCAGGGTGAAGGCCCTCAATAAATTCGGTTCTTAAGCTCGAAGAAAAGCCGTAATCTAGATGGCCGTGAGCCGGAGTCTTTGCCGCTGCATAAGCAGGAACCAATACATGTCAGCACAAGGGTTTTACATGCTTTTTCCCTTCTTTTGCTTATGTTGCCTATATCAGTAGTTAGTATTTCTACGCATTTAATGTGCTATCTCCATATGTTTATAAAATCATTAATATTACAAATTTCCATGCTGTTTGCAGCAATATCCTAGTGTGGCAGCACCTTTTATAATCCAATTTTTTTCTCCTCTATAGATGACGAATAAATTTGTGCATAAGGATGGCTTCGTATCTGTGGGTAACAACCTATCAATTCTCGGAAAAGGCCATGAAATATCGAAAAGGCACATCATGAACCATACTGCATACAAGCTACTTGGAAATTTAAAGGCATTCTAAGCCAATCTAGAGGGCGTGGTCCAAAAAATTTTCCGGGGGAGTACCCCCGGACCCCCCTGAGTTTACTGGCTCGCTTCGCTCGCCAAATTCTAATACCTATTTGAATTTGCTCCCAGCCGCCACTGTTTTTCATATAAATTTATAAATTTGATATTTCATATTTCGTGGATCTTCATCAAAGGGCTGATTTTCAAGGTGCCGACCTTGGCAATTGGTCATTTGGGCAATATTTGCCTTTCTTTGAAGCATAGGGCTCAAATCTTTCAAATCTTTAAAAAGGTGGGTGTAAAATTCTATTATATTTTTCTTTGAATTGAATGGCTTGAAAGGAACTCAGGGTACTTTGCTATAAATCTGCCGTGGAAATCTTTTGATATGGTGATTATTTTCAACATGGCGGCGTTTTTATTTTTGTTGAACGAATTAATAGAAAATTTTGAAAAAATTAAAATCATCGTAAATCCTAAAAGTGATTGAGGGAAAATGATATAATCTCCAATAAAATCATAGTTTATGAGGATCTACAATATGGTGCCAAGCAGAAATCTGTCGCTCTTCTGGTTTAGGATGTAGAAATTTGATGACGTCACAGCCTCAAATATAATAAATGCCGCCATTTTAAAAATAATTAAGATATTTAAAAATTTCCACGGCAGATTTACAGCAAAGTACCCTGAGTTCCTTTCAAGCCATTTAATTCAAAGAAAAATGTAATAGAATTTTACACCCACCTTTTTAAAGATTTGAGCCCTATGCTTTTCTTTGATATATACCTTGATTTTTTTTCTTGGTCCCGTTCAACGAGATGAGGACAGATTTCTTTAAGGGTAGACCTTTCCTACTCATATTTATGTCGTTGCTTCCTCCTCATTATTGATGCATATCACATGCTTATAAATATTCACTATCTTAGGAGATAAAGAAGACAACGAAAATCTCTGAAGCTAACGCCAGAAAAGCTAAGGTAAATTAGTTCATCAAAAGATTTGGAGTTCCTTCTATAAAGTTTGAAGCGTTGACTGAATATGTTGCTGTTAAGATTTTTATCAATCAGTTGTTTTGCAGCCATTGCATACATAGGAGTTTTTAGTTGGTAGAATTGTCGTGTGATTGATGGTGTCCAGCCGCTAGGCCTCTACCTTCAATACAAATGGATTTTCTGCCGCTGGAGTGGCCTATATATTCTTTATGCTATCTTAGCAGATCTTAAAGTGTTTTAAAGTAGGACGTCGGGAGAGATTGTAGGATACTGGGTTTTGGCGATTGGCTACAGGGAAACAATTAACCAGTGCTGGAAAATATGCACGAAGTCGCAAAGAAATCTCGCAGGAATGTAAAAAGCCGAGAAAAGCGAGAGAAAGAAGGAAAATGAAAAAGAGGAAAGGAAAAGAAAATAAAGGAAGAAGAAAGGAGTTTGCAACAGAAAAAATGAAAAGAAACTTCAGTGAAGGAAAATTGGAGTCAGGTGAGAATGAAAAAGAGACCATTACTGCCACATCCACACCAGTGACATACAAGGCAGGACACTTTTAAACGATGATGCAGCTTCACAGGAAGTCAGAGTTTTCTCCAGCACTGCAACGTATTATTAGCTACAGTAATAACCCGCATATTATCAGCGACTTGCTATTGCTATAATATAGAGTGTGTGGACAATGCGTAAAACATTGTAAGTGGTTGATATCTAGAACCAAGGCAGGCCGGTCCGAAAATGTCGGTTTGTTTTTGCAAATTTTCATTGCGTACAAAAATCACATCAACACTATTCGCTCTGTTCGTTTCTTTGCCATTTAAGCGAAATCATGTTTACTTTCCCTTGCTTTATCAAGATCTGAACGTATATTTTGCGCAAGATTTCTTTTAAGATAGCTGTTCTTATTTTAGACGCGAAGAACTCGAATTTCAACACCACAGCCTCTAACTCCAACAACTGAAAATATTCAGCCAGGTTCGATAACACAGGAACAAGATGAAGAAGAAGCGAAATCTGAAAGAAGAGACGAAAAATTAGCAATTTCACCAATCAAGTCAAGCACAGGTAAAAGCACGTGATATATTGGATGTTAGCACGTGTCTTGGTGATTGCTAGCACGTGATTTATGGACTGTAACCACATGATTCATTACGTAGTAGAAAATTGGATGATTTAATTTGTCTCACACTAAACTACTGCCCCATTTTATCAGTTTTTGGTAGAGTCTCCTCTAAAATTTATTTACGACATTATTCAAGTTTGAAAATCGATTTAAAGAATAAAATGCTTCGTGTGCTGAAATGAAGTGGAAGTTTTTCATCCCAAGGAAGGAAGCAGTCGAGCTGGGACCTCGCCACTAAAGTTCATTTCGGGGTAGCTGTCAGTTTTTTAGACACAGCCATTAATCTTTGTTGAGATACAGCGAGCATAAAAACATGTTTCAGGGAAAGTTACCTTTACTTTTGGTTTTCATTTTAGACACTTTCGCCCTTATTATTTGTTCGTGTACCCGCAAGAGTTGCTGTTGGCTATTTCTAACTTTCAACCGGGTGTCCCAGAAAAAAGTACTCCTGTTTAAAAAATCACCAAAAATCAAACCTATGATTAAATTTTCTTTTTGATTTGTTTTGCCAATGACCCAAAAACATTTGAAGATGATAAAATATTTGTTTTCAATACTTCAAGGTTAAAGAAATTACAAGTTGAAAAACCTTGTTTTGAGCTATACTTTTTAAGCAAGAGACTCAATCTTGCCTAAGAGCCAAAATTTTCAGATTTTTAATGATCCTTGAAGTCTTCAATGATAATGTGTGTTTCTTTTTGCCATTTGTAACCAAATTAAAAGCTTAATATACACAATGAAATTGGTCTGGTAATCATCAGTGCTTTTTGCAGTATGATTCAAAACCAGGCAACCCTAAAAAGAGCTAAATTTGCTGATTTTTAAACCAATTACACGATCAGATATGCATTGGAAAATAATTTTGTCTTTGATCTACATGCGAAAAAGAGAAATTTGAAGATCGGCCAAGAAATCAAATTTTGTTGATTTTTCAAACAGGAGTACTTTTTTGGGACACCCGGAAGAATTTTAAAATTCTTTTTTTTACGAAAAATGTAAAAAAAAATAGATTTGCTTTGAATATCTCAATTTGTTTATTTAGACTCTCGCTAGACTCTAAATTTCGATTGAGTTACCAAAGCAATTGTGATTTGTCATACCAGTTACGTTTTAATGGCCTCTTATGATCTTTGAAATACCTTTTCTTTGCAGATGGTTTGATGCAACTGCTGCAAGATATTGGCAAGGCATACTATGCATTGGCATCATACGATTGCAAGAAAGCTGTTGCCTTATTTGAAGCATTACCTTCTCATCAGCTGAACACGTGCTGGGTACTACAACAAATTGGAACTTCCTATTTCGAAATGGCTGATTATCACCAGGTATGTCGCTGAAGTCTCTTTTGCTTGTCTTTTCCACATTTGAAATATTTCATAGAATGGTAATAGCAGAGCTGCAAGAAATTTCAGAACCTGAGACTGCCCCTTGCAATTATTTAGCATCGGTAGAAACTTTGAGCTAAAATTCTTGAACAATGTAATAAGAATGATAGTGCAGTCATGCAATGTTGATTAAATGAAATATTTTTACCATAATGCAATGCAGCATCAATGTCTCCAGCGTTTTAAAACAAAAGAATTCTAAATGTAAGTAAAAGTTTATAATTCAGCTTCAAAAAGTTTGCGCCTAATATTGAACAAGAGCCTTGAAAACCTCACTTTGAAAGTAGTTTTCCTCTGAAACCTTTTTAGTTTCTCTCAATCAAAATTGAGACTTTTAACTTTGTGATGCCAAGCTCACCCCATGCCTGGAAATTATATTTGTTCGGAATTCATACGGCACTGAGGGTAATTTCTCTTCGTTATAGGCAGAACAAAAGTTTGTAGAGCTTCGATCACTTGATAAATTTCATATGGGTGGTAAGTAAAATATTATCCCATTATCTTCTTTGATTTTGTAACTAGTGAAAGTGAGTAAAACTAGAATCTATTTACCTTTGAGTTTGTACCAGAATTTCACTACGTTGTGCTTTTGATGCCTATTAGCAATACAATAACGCTAAAGATGGCGGCTCTAAAGACTCTGTTGTATTTAGCTGCAAAGCATGCTGGTAAAAGCTCCCTGACGACCACCTAACAACATAAAAATTTCGGTCTGCCGTTTCGACTAGCTAGCTTGAATTTAATCGACCTTGAATTCGAATGCAACATGGTTCGAAAGGAACCTTTCCAAAGCAGTTTGATTCGAACTGAAGTTGTAATTAAAGATTCGCGTTCGAATTACAAAAGTTTCCTTGTTTGTTTACATTGATTACTCGTTCCAAGCTTTACCACAGCTAGCTAGTCGAAACTGCAGACCAAACTTTTTATGTTATTAGGTGGTCGTCAGGGAGCTTTTTATCAGCCTGCTTTGCGCGGCCGCCATCTTTAGCGTTATTATCTATTGAATGAAGCTTTTATCATTGGTTTAGACGGTGGCTTTTCATCTTGGGAAGACATTAGTAAGCATGTATTTCGTAAATTGTAATTTATTTCGCCGAGCTCTGTACCATATCAACGGTTTTTAAATTATATTATCATTTAATACTTCGTTTCTAGAATTTTTCTAACATGTTTCGTTTTAGTCTGACTCACCCGGTATATCAAAGAATCACTCAGACTTCTTCAAACCTTTTCAGGAATGGATATTTATTCAACGCTACTCTGGTTTATGAAGAAAGAAGGTTCTCTTTCGTCAGTAGCTTTGGATTTAGTGGAACTTGATCGCTTATCTCCTTACGTAAGTAAACTTTATTTTGTTTTCTACTTTTTGTTTTTCATAAACTTCTTGAGAATATGCCATTTGTCTCATAAAACTATCAATTCGCCCTTAATTGTTTTCTAATGTTTTGGTCGTTGACATTCGTTAAAACAGTTTAAAGGCATTTAGCAGTATTTCCTAATAAAGGCCACTGGAAAATTGCTACAGCAGAACGAGTCGTAACACCACCTTTTTTCAAAGTTTCATGAGCGACATTTTTTCGGCTCCAGATTCGGGTTTCAAACCAAAAGGGATTTAGGGAAGTGCAGTAGTTTACTCTCTACAAACATTGCTGAAATTCATCGAAGGATGCAAGCATCTAAAAATAGTAATCAAAATGTCTTTTTTTTTTATTTATATATTCACCTAAAAATTTTACAATACATGTTACTACCTACTATACCTTCTAATTACTATACAACTATACAACACTACAGGGACGATACCAGGGAGAGCAAAAGACTATGACTACCCCCCAGCCATTACATGAAACATGCAACTAGATTACAAATACGTATACAACTACAAACATGTTACACCTAAACGATTATGTCTTTATCCATGAGATATTGAGCTATTTTTAAAGACTTTTGGGACACGCTATATATTATTGTAATTAAAATAAAACTGAAGAAACATCGTGTAAAGATATTATTAAAGTAAGAATGAGATTGTGTTGCATGCATGACTTTGCTTTTTTGCGAGTTCTTTTAATATCTGTGTGGTCTAAAGCAGTCTTTCCGTTCCAGAATTACGAGCGATTTTATTAAAATGGTGTTTCGCAAGATTGCTAAAATAGGCCTTCGACTAGATTCATATTTATGAACGCGTGACCTTCTAAACGATGACAATCGTATTGTTTCTCTACAAGAAACTTGAAACAAGTCATGCATTGTGTTAGAGCACAAAAGAAAAACTAATGTTGCTTATGTTGTATCCCTATGGGACTAGTCATTAAATTGTCATTGTTAGCAAGCGGAAAGTTCTTTTACTAGCGATACCTTTCACCAAAATAGCTATATCACAAAATCAAAACAAATAAGGAAAGAAGTGATCGATTTTAACAAAATAAATTTCTGTAACTAATTCAATCTTTCTTCTGCAATATAAAACTTCAACACTCCCGATTTGACTTGCTTTTCACCAGAATATGGCTTGCTAAACGCCCCACGTTTTTTCTGACTCACCCGGTATACATACGTAAAATCGATATTATTATAGACTCCTCTAAAGTGCCAGAAAATATTTGGTCAAGTAGTTCAATTTAAGACCTCACACTTCAATAACACGCTGACTGTTGATCTTTTCTAGCGTGTACGAGAAATTCGCAGTGCTGTAGAGCTAATGATTGCAAGACTTGAATCACAACTGAAAAACAAGCTATTAACTTTAATGGGTAAGCTATGCCTTGAATTTCCCCTTAGTTCTTTCATTCAACTCAATCATTAGTGTTCAATATCGATACATTTTATAATGCACTACTCTCTACACGTCATTTGTAAATTGTACTCTGCACTGCAATTTGTCTGAATTGTTTATGCAACGTAGCTATTTGGTTATGATGTTGTATCTTGAATTACATAAGCCTCTAGAGAATCTGTATGAAGCACTTTAAATAGTTTTAAATGACAAGAGATTCTATGGTCTTCTTACGCGTATTGTCTATTCCAGGACAAAAGAACGCTTTAACTCAAGAGACAGAATTATTAGAATCTTTACTTCAAGAAGTAGAGCACCAGGTATAACAACCATTCATCTGAACATTCTAAATAAAATTAAGCTCTTTTGCCTAAAGTCTTGATGTTTGATCAGTTTCTAGTACCATGGCTTCAAGGAATTTCTGCAGTGTATACTTCTTAACAGTACAATGATTATTAATGAAGTTGCAACACACTGTAGAGGGCTACAGACGGATTCCATTTAGCAGAATCATCTTTTGTTGAAATCATTTAAAAAACTTTTCAGCTATTGGAGCGCCTTGTAGCTTGAGAGCAATGTAATGAAACTAAACAGAACGTGAGAAGGCTTAACGTAATGAACACACTACTGTTGAGGTTAGAGAAAACTTGAGGCATTTCTTGAGCGATCCTAGTCACCTTTTGATCACAATGTGTACTGCCAACTCACTAAAAATAGAAACACTGGACGGAGATCTGAAGGGATTTTTGATAAATTATATGATGATCAATCAGGTAAAGATGCAATTTTTTTTGCTTTTCAGCTCCAAGTATGTACCAAAAGTGAGCTGATTAGTAAAAGCAGTGAATTACTTCAGATGTTTGAGCAGGTATATTTTAACACTTCCATGTTCATACACTTTTGATTCCCTCCCCAGGATCAGCAATCATTGCCTTGTTCGCCTTATGTAGAATGACTGTTTTTGCATACCAGAATTTTACTTATTATAATGTGAAACTAATTTGCCTTCATATGGACTGGCTTTTCAATGTCCTTACTGCATGTTTATCTGGCTTGTTAGTCTCAATTCACCGAGCTACGTAGATTATTACTGCTCGTATCGTATGTTTACATTATGTTCTTTATCATCCTCGTTTTTTACCCATTTTCATTTCATTTTTAATTCTTTAACCACGGTTGCCCCGTCAGTCAAGAAAGACTGCTAGAAAGAGAAGAAAAGAAAGACAAGAAAGGAAAACTGACCCAGGTCTGTTGTATACTAATTATCTGTCGATGGTTATAGTATCGTATTCTTAAAGACGTCCTTGTAATCTTTTGCAGGTTCACAGAAAGCCAATGGCTTCTTTCGTTACTGCTTCGATTCCTGCAGACTTTACGAGGTAGAAGATCAATTTATTCAGGCCCTTTCTTCCAATTACTATAGCAAAATTGATTTTTAGAATTAGTTGCAGACTGAATTTTAGTCAGCCATTGTGGGTTCGTGTACAATATTACTACACATCGATTATGAGAGCTCGAAGAGAGGAGTCTTTGCAGGCTTATG
This sequence comes from Aurelia aurita, assembly GCA_004194415.1. Taxonomy (NCBI): domain Eukaryota; kingdom Metazoa; phylum Cnidaria; class Scyphozoa; order Semaeostomeae; family Ulmaridae; genus Aurelia; species Aurelia aurita. The sequence goes on from REGM01000039.1 coordinate 889,965, forward strand.
GATACGCTAATAATGTGACCTATTTCACTGTCTCTTGAGAACCGGATGTGACTTAGAGCTAGTTTTGCGTTAGACTTGTGAAGTTAACTGAGAGATATTCGTTTCACACCGCTCCTTGTTGATGTTACCTCTTTCTTACTGAAATGACTAAGCCAAATTTTTAATTCCTTTACAGTGAAATCGTTCCAACGTATGATTCAAGTACATTCTGTATATCAAATTTCAGGTCAGTAAATAACTAAATTTTGATTTGGTTCTTTCATATTTTAAAATCTGTTTATATACGCCTTATTTTGACTTCTAAGAACGATTCCTATCTCTCTTCATCGTAATGTTGGAGCCTTATTTCATATTTTTCAAGCTTTTAAAAGTGTGCAGAACCTTCTATCTTTCTGTCGTTATACCTCACTCGAGTCGACTTGTTGATAGCTGGGTCTCTACTATTTGCTGCAACTACTTAAGGCAAATTTTTGTAATAACCAACGTATAATTTGTCGTGTCTTATCTTTCTTCGCAGCACCCTTAGACATAAAGGTGACCCTGTATACAGCGACCCTCTCAGTGTGAATGGCTTAAGCTGGAGACTAAAGGTTTATCCAGTGAGTAGCGCCATCTTACATGAGCATTGTTTTGTTCTTTAAGCTTGTGAAGGATTTGTAGCTAAAGGAACGTTGAATGAATTTATTGTAGCAAATACTGGTGTGTCATTTTATAAATAGCTTTCAAAGTCATGGTGAATGTGTTTGACACTTCCTCCTGCCGAATTTTGTCTATTTGTAATCATCTGTGAAAAATTGATTTATTATTCATAGTTATCTTGAGAAATTTGGGGAAACAGCAATAGTTACGCTTCTTTGTCAATTGAAGAGTCATTGCCAAGCTTCCCGGGATCTAAAATATTTCTTACTAAAAAGTCTCTCATACTCATTACAGGATGGAAATGGAGTCGTTCGTGGAAATTATTTATCTGTTTTCCTGGAACTTACGGCTGGCCTACCTGAAACATCAAAGTGAGTTTTGGTATTTTGATTGTTGTGTTCATCATCTTGCAATATTTGATTAGACTTATACATCGTCGTAGTTTCGCTCCTTGCCTCAACTGATATACCGCTATAACTACGACTCATGATCTAACTGTAAGTTGAGGCGACCACCTCATGGCCTAAGCTATTTCATCGAAAATGCCGATGCTAAAACGCTTCAAAATTCGAGGTTCCAGGATTTGAACATGAAAAAACTAGTAGTACTTAGATGAATCTTTTCTTGATCCAAAAAGTTAAAAAACGTGAACTTTTCTGAAATAATCTTCCTGTTTATTGGCAAATTAGATCCGGTAAATCTGCTCGAAGCTGTGAGAGTCAACGTCTGTCGGCAATGTTGTCATGCCAACGTGATGAACCAACCAGAGTGCGTTATTTGAGTGCTATTCGCCCGTATTTGGCTCTCGACAGCAAATGCTGCTCTCTGATTGGTGATACACAAAAGTGTCTCGGCTGGCCGCCTCAACTAACAGTTAGATCATAAGACTAATATTTGATCAGATACTCGGGATGAATTTCTAACTGATTAGACAGATGATTGTATTTTCACGCTGCATCTGTGAGATCAGAAAGATGCAAAGGTGGACAGTATAATCCTGAAAATAGAGCACAGCTTTCCTCGCTTCAGATCCTGTCCAACCAAAACATTACTGGTGGAAAACAATCNACTGATATACCGCTATAACTACGACTCATGATCTAACTGTAAGTTGAGGCGACCACCTCATGGCCTAAGCTATTTCATCGAAAATACCGATGCTAAAACGCTTCAAAATTCGAGGTTCCAGGATTTGAACATGAAAAAACTAGTTAGTAGTACTTAGATGAATCTTTCCTTGATCCAAAAAAGTTTAAAAACTTGAACTTTTCTGCAATAATCTTCCTGTTTATTGGCAAATTAGATCCGGTAAATCTGCTCGAAGCTGCGAGAGTCAACGTCTATCGGCAATGTTGTCATGCCAACGTGATGAACCAATCAGATTGCGTTATTTGAGTGCTATTCGCCCGTATTTGGCTCTCGACGGCAAATGCTGCTCTCTTAATTGGTGATACACAAAAGTGTCTCGGCTGGCCGCCTCAACTAACAGTTAGATCATAAGACTAATATTTGATCAGATACTCGGGATGAATTTCTAACTGATTAGACAGATGATTGTATTTTCACGCTGCATCTGTGAGATCAGAAAGATGCAAAGGTGGACAGTATAATCCTGAAAATAGAGCACAGCTTTCCTCGCTTCAGATCCTGTCCAACCAAAACATTACTGGTGGAAAACAATCAGAAAATATTTGCAAAAACACCAAAAGGTCTTCGTGAATACTTGACAATTCAGTTGTTGTAGAAAATGGTTATCTGGAATGTATTTTTTCCTCATATCCTTGCATCATGATTAAACATGATTTCCGTATGATTAATCAGTTATCGTTGCATCATACTTGATTATAAAAACTGAACTTGTTGGTCTCTAGGTACGAGTACAGAGTGGAAATGATTCATCAATCTTGTCTCGACAGCAGCAAAAATATTGTTAGAGAATTTGGTGAGACATTTTTAATATTGTCATTTTAAAAGTTGTGTCCTTGAAACTATTTTAATCTCGACAGCTTATATGTATTTTGATGAGGCCACTGTACATCTTTAGCTGTAAATAAGTTTTTTGAGTAAATTTCGTTAATACAGCTGAAAAGAAGTTCTACTTAGGCAAATAACTACAAGGTAAAGACAACATGAAGCTATGAAGAAAACTGAATCAGCAAAAAATAGGCTCTATACAGCCAACAGATAACTGGATACAGTCTTGCTCTACTGCTGTAAAGTTAAGTTTATTTTAACGATGATGCAAATTTCTTTCAGTCTTAATCTAGTCTTATCTTTAGAATAACTTTAAATTGTAACCTCCATTTTAGCATCTGATTTTGAAGTAGCTGAATGTTGGGGATATAACAGATTCTTTCGCCTGGACCTGCTGGTAAGTACTGAGGAAATCCATCATATCACTCTGGAAAATATTGTGATAGTCACCCAGACTTTGGTCGAAGAGCGCTAGTTAAACAGATTGTGACGATATTTGTCAGTCAGACCATAGGAATTATGAGCCGTCGACTTCTGAAGAAGAACCATGTTTTCAAGAATCGAAAATAGGCTGAGACACAAATTCAGCAAGATTTTGTTTCAGATTGAACGAATTCATTTAACACAGCAAGTTTCATTAAATTCAGTAGCACGTGGAGTAGACGCTATCGTTTTAAAAATATTTCAGTGAGAAGACCGAGTTATTTGAAAGCTTATAGACAGTTCATTCTTAACAAGTGACCAAGTATTTCTTACTAGATAGCATGTATTTACACTACTACACTACAGGTAGTAAATACACTACTTTGAACAGTATTCCTAAGAGGCAGCTCCTACAATTTTTGCTGGAAATCTGCAGTATCATGGTAGAATATTTCGCCAAAGTTTTACTTAAAACAACTTGTTCATCCCCAAACAATTTGTTTCTACGCACAACGTTATTTTACTTTGATATCATACTAAATACATTTTTCACATTTGTCGAAGCTAATCCATTCAGCTATATTTGAACCTTTTCTCACTTACAGGCAAGCGAGGGCTATCTGAGTGTTCAAAACGACACCTTAATACTTCGATTTCAAGTTCGAGCTCCAACATACTATCAAAAATGTCGGGACCAACAGTGGCATATAAACCAAATGGAGACTACACATCAACATTACATTCAACAAATCAATGACTTGAAAGAGAGGCTAGCAATTGAGTTGTCTCGTAATACTATATCAAAAGTCGCTCATGGTGCTCATGCCCTCGCACTGGCCTGCCCAAACTCAAGTACTGCTTCATTGCTAGAACAAACAATAGACCAAACAAGTGATAACGAGGCTCAGTCTCGTTTTAAAAAGAAGTTGCCAAATCGTCAGTCGTATGGTATTGTGAAGCAAAAAGCACTACGAAAGCCACGTCACGTTGCAGTGGACTATGAAATGCCTTCTGGTAAGTCAAGAAGTCTCTTATTTTAGATGGTAGGTTCTGGCCTAGTGGTTAGCGCTCTCGCCTTCTGTGAGGAAGGTCACGAGTTCGAGCCCTTGGCTGGCTGCCTGGGGAAGTACCATCGCTCATCCGAAAAAGTTCTGTATGCTTCTCTCTTTGGAGAAAAGCTGAAATTCCTTGGGATGAGTTGCCAGTAAGGGTGGTCTGGTCAGCTCGGTAATGGGCCCCTTGCGGGCGCTGCGACCAGATGATATGCTAAAAACAACTTTCTAACAAGCGCTCCAGTAGTAGAATATAACAATTTAGAAATAGAGTATTATGCAATTACAATATATACAAACCTGCTTCTAAAAACCTATTTTTAGTCACATATTTAAAAGAACTACAAAGCACCCCACACCCCGTGAATATAATTCTTAAAACATCTCGGGGTTAAATGTATGTTCTTCGATTAAAAGTTGACCGGGGAGGCTCGTATATCTCAAGGGCATGCTAAGGTTTATTTAAGAGAGGGCCAGTTTTTTATGTATAAAATTTGACTAATGGATAAAAAGGATGTTGGGTCTAGGATGGTGGGTCCATATTTTGAACATTATTTCCATTGTCTAAGTAGACCACTTGTTGTCTTTGGAGGTTTCGAAATCTGGAAGATAGAGAAGATTTGAGGACTGCGTGAAATTTATGGGACTTTATTGAAAGTGCCAACAAACATGTTAATAGGTTTATGCAAACCAATACAGTTGCAAGGAAATTAATTACCAAAGTCTTTCAGTATCACGATAAACTCAAAATAAGGTATTGGATTTGGTTATGATCAAGGCCCGTCGATTGATTGATTGATTGATTGATCGATTGATCGTTGGTGATTCTGCTGTCATCCCTCATTCTTTGTCACTTGACAGACAAGTTGATAACCTTAGTCCAGGTTCCTACTTGAACTTTTGTATAAGTACCCAGCCTGCTATGTTCTTTTCTCAGTGCATCTTAAAGGACAATTCTGGGGTTTATAAAATTAATGTAAAAAACAACCTGACCAACTTCTGAAGTAAATTGCAAGTTTCTTCCACATTTTGACGTCCGCAACAGCTGTCAATTCGTTTAACATTTTCATAAGTTAGACCAAATCNTAAGGTATTGGATTTGGTTATGATCATGGCCCGTCGATTGATTGATTGATTGATTGATTGATTGATCGATTGATCGATTGATCGTTGGTGATTCTGCTGTCACCCCTCATTCTTTGTCACTTGACAGACAAGTTGATAACCTTAGTCCAGGTTCCTACTTGAACTTTTGTATAAGTACCCAGCCTGCTATGTTCTTTTCTCAGTGCATCTTAAAGGACAATTCTGGGGTTTATAAAATTAATGTAAAAAACAACCTGACCAACTTCTGAAGTAAATTGCAAGTTTCTTCCACATTTTGACGTCCGCAACAGCTGTCAATTCGTTTAACATTTTCATTAGTTAGACCAAATCTCGTCGCCATTTTGCAAGAGAACACGATAAGGAGGATAGGTTCGCTTTAGGGGCAAGACTGTGACGTCAGAAAGCATTGAGCAGCCTAATCACGTCATTATGCACACATCGCAGATTGTAATACCTAATTTCGCAGAGAAAAGACCAAAAAGGTTGGGAAAAAGTACGATACACCATTGATAACAGTATAATCTTTCATTTTATCATTAATCATACCAACCCCGGAATTGTCCTTTAAACTTTCTCACTTGTAATAGCTTCATGTGTCCTTGTTATCATAATTTGCAAATAGGTGAAGCAGACCAAGAAGAGAAAGATTCCCCTGAAAATACAGTAGATGATGACCCCATACCGGAAGCGTCGACTACCCCAAATATGGAAGAATCTGACGAAAACAGTGATGGGGATTCCACCGAGGGTGATGACGAGGCTGAAGAGGATTCCGAGTTAGAAGAACAAGATGCTGAAGAGAATGATAATGATGTATCGACTATTAGAACGGCTAATATTGTTATTGACAGTGATAGTGAAGTTGAGACTGGGCATCAAGCAGAGGCAGAAATTGGTCATATTGAAGCTACAGGACTTGAAGGTACAGATTGATGATTTCCATAGATTCTCTTTGCGTGAAAATGTGACCAAAGATCTCTGTATTTCAAAATATCAAAGTTAACAGTTGACAAATATTTGAAAAAAAATGTAAATCGTTCTCAAGAATCCCCTTCTAGAGGGAGATTTTTAGAAACCGTTTTGTGACCGCGGGGCTGGTGAAATTGTCATCAATTTGAAATTAAGGAAAGGATTGAAAAATTCGCTAATTTAAGCTAAGTGTCCGTTTACATGATAAACTCAAACCGGTTTGAAATTTCACCCCGATCTGAGTTGAACTCGGCGTCTGGTCAAAGCCCTTATAGTGTTTACATGGAAAATGCGATTTCTAACTCGGACCGGGGTGAAACTCAACTCGGAATTTCAAATCGGTTTGAAATTTCACCCCGCTTTGAAAACACCATGTAAACGAAAAATTATTCTCAAACCTGTTTGAGATTCAGTGGTCTCGTGATCAAAGTTCACATTGGCATTGTTTCTCTTGGCGCCAAACATGAACGCGATGAACAATCTCGAACAATCTTGTGTTGCTCGATGAACAACACGGGTACCGGGGCGAAACTTCATGTGAACGCAAAAGGAAATAAGCTATCTGGCTAATGTTCAAATCGGGGTGAAATTTCAAACCTGTTTGAGTTTCTCATGTAAACGGACCCTAAGCCATGAATTTAAAATTCTTTGTTGGTACTTCAAGAAGCCCTTCATTCATACTTGGCAGCCCTTCATTCATACTTGGCAGTCTGTGATAAAATTCCAAGTAAAGGGTAGGCAAAAGGAAATGGAAACATTTTCCCATAGTTTTTAGATAAATTCAGTTCTCTAAATCAAAGTAATATGCGAGGACAAAATAGTTGGAAGTCTACAGATCTATATATCATTCGATTAATAAAGCTGTACAGACGATGTTATTTTTTCTAATTTTCGATCGACCCAGAAGTATTTGAGAAATTATTTTATTTTTGTTGAAAATGGTTTTTAAATCAGCAGTTTGCTGCTTACGAGAGCAGAGTGGAGCAGTGACCTTGTTTACTCAAGATGTCAAGCTCTGGTCCACTTAGGGACTTGGCAGCTAAAAAGTTGTGATATGACGATATATTCTATAGTCAGTCTTGTCAACCCTCGGAATTTTACGTATCCAAATGATATACAATAATGTTATGAATTGGTACGATTTCAGGAGGTAAAGTCTTGTATATTTTGTATCATTACAAAGTTCATACTTGATAGTCATATTTCGAATAATTAGTTTTTTAATAATGATAATGCCCCTGGAAAACAAGAATTTGTACTGGAAGTAACTATAATAATAATAATAATAATAATAATAATAATAGTAATAATAATAATAATAATAATAATAATAATAATAATAATAATAATAATAATAATGATAATGATAATGATAATGATAATGATAATGATAATAATANTGATATGACGATATATTCTATAGTCAGTCTTGTCAACCCTCGGAATTTTACGTATCCAAATGATATACAATAATGTTATGAATTGGTACGATTTCAGGAGGTAAAGTCTTGTATATTTTGTATCATTACAAAGTTCATACTTGATAGTCATATTTCGAATAATTAGTTTTTTAATAATGATAATGCCCCTGGAAAACAAGAATTTGTACTGGAAGTAACTATAATAATAATAATAATAATAATAATAGTAATAATAATAATAATAATAATAATAATAATAATAATAATAATAATGATAATGATAATGATAATGATAATGATAATGATAATAATATGATCATATTTATACAGGTTTAACTTGTTCAGCAACAATGTGCTGTTATCAATCAAGGACCTGTCTAAAATATACAAAGTTGAAAGTCAAAGTTAAAATGTTTAAGTGTCGTTGTACAGAGTGTAGTTTTGTTGAATTTAAAATTTTCTATTTGCAGAACTGAACCTACACGATGTTCATGAGCTGGATCATGCAGTGATGAACGACGTAGACGAGAAACTGCATTCACAGCGACAGGAATCAGATGCCTGGAACCTAGATGACACAACACTCGAATCAGACAATGAGAACGGGGTGGCAGCAGCAGCTTCAACCACTGCGGGATTTAACCTTGGCTTTGTTGACTCTGAAGAAAGAGCTTTACTTGATATGTTAGAAATCGAAGGACGAGCAAGTATTGATAATGTACTTAGTAAAGACTATCTCGAGTTTCCAGCTTTTACAAACGCTTCTAGGTTGTCTCGTGTACCAAGCTCAAGGACTCAGGCCCAGACTACTAATAGGACAAATGCTGAGTTCTTGAGAGCTTTCTTTGATGATGAGTCGATAGCAAGTAATCCAGAAGAGGCTGGAGCCTCGTTTGGTGATATTGCGGAGGATAAAGATAAACCAGTTGCAGCGAAGGAGGAGAATAGTGCGTTAGAAAATTTGAAGAAAGCTGTAGCAGGTTTGTTGATAGCTCGATAATGTAATCAGCCCTGTATTTGTCCATTTTAGCTCTTGGTGAGAGAGGTGTGGGGAAATTTGAGTCTCGTTGGGGTTTTTATTGAAAGCTCTTCCCAGTTGTGTTTACGTTTGCCGCCACTTTTTAGGTATGATTTTCGACCCCTTCTTTATGGATTCTTTAGTAGCCTGCTTGAATTAAAAGTGTCACCTGTCCATCAAATAGCCCCGACCATCAAATAGCCCTGACAGAATAACCCCCCCCCACCCCCCAGATTTTGGTACTTCATTAGGAAAGAAAGCCGTGATCTAGGGTACAGATGTTTCCCGGAGCAAGGGTAGCTTCTACTGTCTTGTAGTTTCATCTCCCTTTATATGTTGCATTAGTTCACCTTTAGAAGTCACAAAGATTATTTAGATTTCAAATGGTAGGTTGCAATGAAGTTGTGGGAAATTGTAGGTTGCAGCAGGTACCTGCGAATAAGAAACACAGTTTTTAATTTTTTCAGCCTATTGTTTAAAAACAATAAATCATTGTTTTCCATAATCTTCAACGACTTAGTGTGAACCAGGTTTAAATGTGTGTTTCTTATTCGTGGGTGCCTTCTGTATTGCAAAATTTCAACTTCCACCATGTAAGGTATCATAATTTGCTATTTTTTATACAAGATCCTCCTCTTTTTTTCCTTAGAGGCTCTTAACAGACCATTGAGGGCTCTCCAACAATATTCTTCGGATATGGCACCGACACAACCACTAGTGCCAGAAGAGAGACAGGCCATCAGTGGAGATGAAGATGGTATGTTTTCATTGTTTTATACCTCATTGTTCCAGATTTAGATTATTTAATTATTGTTGTTAACTGTCCTTTTAAAGCTATATCGGGTGAGTAAGAAAAGTGTTCGACGTTTGAAAGCCTGTAGCTGTCAAACCATTTTTCAGATTCCTATTAACTGATAGTACATATGTAGCTAACATATCAACTTAGACAAGAAAATTTGGTTTGTCAAAGTCAGTCTTATCTTTCTCAAATTACAAGCGTTTTTATAGAAATGCGTAATCTCAAAATCCTTTAAAACAGGCCCTAAAATCCTGGATCAGATTTGCTAGCAATCCAGCCTCGTGATAATAGAAAGTGAACGAAAAAAAGCTGAATGATAGCCCAAATGTAGACGATTATACAGCATCCTCTTTATATAGCTAATAAATGTTTAAGCGATAAGATAGACAGATAGAGTTTAATTATGATAGCTGTGGGGTTAAATTGCTAGAAAATTTGATTAAAGATTCTAGGCCTGTTTTGAAAGATTCTGAGATGAAGCACTTTTATAAAGCGTCTGTAATTTGAGAACGATACTACGGATTTTGACAAACTAAATTTTCTTATCTAAGTTGACATGTCAGGTACACAGGTATTATCAGTTTATAAGAATCTGATAAAAGGTTTGAGAGCTACAGGCTTTCAAACTTGTAAACATTTTTTGACTCACCCGGTATCGATGATTTTTAGTTTGTTGCATACCAGCCTGTGGTCTATATACCCCAACTTCTATTCTACGTCAAGGTGTTGTTATTCCAATCCTTAGGAAGATGTCAGAGAAATCGTTAACTGAATGACTTAATGAATGTATGTATATAGCAATGGAATTAATTTTTCTACATCCAATTTCAGGTTTTGTTCCTGTGTTAATGAGATCTGCATCAGAAAATTCAGGTTTGGGTTCATGGCCAATGCTAGATGTTAAAAGAAAAGAAGGTATCGAAACTCAGGAGCCTGGAAGGTAGTTTTGAGATTTCCTTGAATATTTGCTATGTGTGATCATATTAATATGAGATTCTTATTGTGTTACTTTTGATTACCATGTAAATTTTTGCATATTTCTTTCAATAATTTCGAAAACCAGCTCCTGGTACATGTCTGTCACATTCTTAATGCAACGTCTTTTTAAGGCAACTATAATTCGGTATAAATTGCAAATACATTAAAAACCTGAGTAGAAGAACCTTCCTCGTATAAGAAGCTACAGCCTTAAATCTTCAATATTTACTCCTTTATGTAAGAACCTTTTCACCCTGATTTTTGTATTGGTTCTTATTTTGGAGAACAAATGCATTAATAGAGTGGTCAGCTGTGGTAATCCAAAGCATTAATTTGATCATCGCTTAAAATGAAAAAAATTGATATCTAGAAGGCCTAAATAAGTCTGATCTCAGCCCTTTGCTAAAGTTCCATCCTCCATCACAGTATTTTGATTTTAAGCAGAGGCGTTTTAAAGACTGCAAGCAGTGAAACATTATTGTAAAACACTTCTTTGAGAAAATTTAAGAACCTAAAGCCTGATTTCATGAACGTTATCATTTGCATAAGAACCAAAACAGCTTGGTTTGAAAAAGGTAGGTTCTTATATGCGGGTTTTTACTGTATTCCAACTTCTTGAGAAGGCCCTTGAAAAAACTAACCTCACTTTTGTAAGACTGGAAAAACATATAACAATATTGACTTTTCTTTTTGATGTTTCTACTTATCACTAAAAATGCTTCTTTCTTTCACGCAGGGACGTTGTCAGACCAGACAAAATAACAAAGGCAAAATCAGCTGCTTGCAGTTTAGAAAAAGAATTCCAAGGTGAGTTTTTATGATAAATAATTCGTATTTGAAGTTAACCAATTAGGAAGCCTACTGAATTTTCGCACGGTAAATGAAAAGTTACTAATTTTGTCGTCTGATAGCGGTAGCAATAAAGTATGACCTAAAAAGAGCTAAGAATTAGGGCCTGGAACAAACGAAAACTTCTACTTCTTTTTTTGCTTTCTTTTCCTTCCATGTTTCGTATTGAGAATTTAGAGAGACAAGCTCTGTACCTGTTCATGTATTTTTCATATTGTCCGAGTATATTCAAATTTTTTGACGGCTCAGTCTATATTTAACTACGTTGGGACACTGAGCTTGTCCCAGCAACCAACATAGCATATTTAACAGATGTCTCTAATTAAATGAAACTCCACGGATAAGATATTTACTTTTAACTTCAACGCACATTTAATCACTTTCGATTTAACTCTAGGGCTAGAAAAATGGACATCACAACTCTTGTCTGACCTGCGGACTGCGAATGATAGCCGGTCACAGGCTAGGCCGGACAGACCAGATACCGAGTTCAAATTACTGGTTGAGGAGAGCCAAGGTAAGAGAACCAACTCTCTTTCTNTATATTCAAATTTTTTGACGGCTCAGTCTATATTTAACTACGTTGGGACACTGAGCTTGTCCCAGCAACCAACATAGCATATTTAACAGATGTCTCTAATTAAATGAAACTCCACGGATAAGATATTTACTTTTAACTTCAACGCACATTTAATCACTTTCGATTTAACTCTAGGGCTAGAAAAATGGACATCACAACTCTTGTCTGACCTGCGGACTGCGAATGATAGCCGGTCACAGGCTAGGCCGGACAGACCAGATACCGAGTTCAAATTACTGGTTGAGGAGAGCCAAGGTAAGAGAACCAACTCTCTTTCTTGCATTCACTTACCCCGGGTACCAGAGCCTTGAAATATAATCAGAGCCTTAAAATAAAATGAGATAGAATAAAAATTAAAATAAAATAAAAGAAATACAAAAAGAAAAAAGAAGAAAGAAGAGAGAAGAAAAACCGTTTTTATTCTCTCTTCTTTCTTTCTTTCTTCTTTTTTTTTCTTTTCTTTTTTATTTCATTCTATCTTTAGGCTCTGGTACCCAGGGTAGCATTCACTAAATAATTTTTGTTCTTGTTAGATTTAATTTTATCTGGCATAACTGCTGATTAGTAAACTTAAATTTTTTTCTCAGTTTTAAAAATGGTGTTCAGTTATGAAAGAAAGTTTTAGCCGTTGGAAACAGGATTATTTTCGATGAATTAGTTTGCAATTTATCGTTCTTGTAAAGCTCTAAAAGTAGATTGATTACCTGAATCCCTTGTATCTCGGCGGTGAACCTTGCTGTGTTGACCGAACTTATATCATCCAAGTCAAAGAACGATCAGTTACAGCGACTCCATCTTTCCTTTACTAATTGACGGACCGACTGACTACCCAGTTGATGTGTCATGGAAACTGACTTACCAATGAATTTGTTACTTCTGTTTTTTACTTGTATTTATATTCGCATTCGTTCATCAATTGATTCATTGATTGACTCATCGATTCATTCTTTGATTCATTCTTTGATTGATTGATTCATTCTTTGATTGATTGATTCATTCATTCATTGGTTGATTCATTCCTTCATTCGTTCGTTCGTTTGTTCGTTCGATCAATAAAGATTCATGACACTGATCTTTTTTACAGAAGAAGAAAATGCTGTCAATGAACCTACTGAAGATACTTTAGAAAGCGACGAACCAGTAAACGAAGAAGCCACAAAAAGAGGTATACTATTACTTGTCAGCCGTTCTCTGTTTTCTTTACTTTATCTGGAGTGGCCAATTTTATCACTGTATTCGTCACAGAATCCTAGAAACTCGCTTGGCTTGGTTATGGGATAGTAGCATGCGCACCTTTGTTCCTGAACTCCTCCAAACTACTGAACTTTAATGTTGATGTCGTAAACGACCGCGATCTAAATTCTTTATCAAAGAGCATACAGTTTAATTTGTTTATACTGAAGTCGTTGGGACAACAAAAGTGAGTCCATCACACAGACCATAACTGCCCCTCGTTATGGTCTGTGACGCAGGCTACAATCTTGGCCAAAATACATGGGACAAATCAGAAAATTGCACTACTTTGGCGTTTGATTACAGGCGTTTCAATGTTGCTTGAGTCAAACGCCATTCGTCCTAGCCAACATTGAATTAGGGGGAGGGGGGATCACAAGGTCCAAATCCAAAATGTTCGATTTCTTCTCGATATTTTAGGAAACATTGCGACCACACTGAAATTTGCCTATGTCCTAGCTTTTTTTGGCCAAGATTGTAGATCTTTGTCCGCTTGGCCATGCAATATAGTCGCTGGACTGAATTTATTCTTTTGTGGCAAGCAGAAAATATCTTCAAACGCTTTCAAAAACGTTGCACAAATATTTTGCCTATAAACCAATGTCTTATTGATCGTTGCGGGGGTGTGCACTCCAATAAAAAAATAATTTTTTAACCCGGCTCTAGAATTCCCCCTCCAAATGATGCCCGGCTTTAGAAAAAAACGGCGAAAAGTATACTCCGAAACGTAAAAAATACACTGTGCAACATTGAAATAACAACCCGCTCTAACAAAATACCCCTTTTGACAACCGGCTTTAGAAAAATTGCCTTCTTTCGATACCCGGCTTTGGAAAAAAGAGGCGAAAACGATACTCGGAAAGGAGTGCACATCCCGTCAGCAAAATATACTAAGTGCCCCCCCCCCCGGGGGGGCTTTTTTAGACTATTCTATGTTGTAATTTTTCTTCTCTTACTTCTAGACAACTTGTGAACCTTGCGGCAATCTGCGACAATAACACCACAAAAGGACTGAGCGTGCCAGACGAAATTACGCGCCGTTGTGTTCAGACCTGAGAAATGATGACTCAAATTTGGGGAAGATAAATGGAAAGATATTATTTGTATTTGAACACTATTTTTATATTTTAATTTCAACTCCTCATAGGTCAGTTTGGGTGAAGAACTGCTGTATGAATCAAAACTGGCTTAGTTTTAGGCTCAGTGGCTTAGTTTCGTAAAGGGTAAGAAGAGTAAGGGTAAGAAGATGTTGAGAAGCTTTAGTTGACTATTATATTTTGTAATTTATTGTTCCTAGTTGAGTTTAGACATTTAGGCGAAATTGCCTGTTCCCTGAATCACTTATAACTTATTTTCGTAAAGTGTATTAAGTAAGGGTCTTTAAAAAGGCCTTATTTGACAATTTGTTTAACTTTAAGTGAACTTGGACTTCAATTCTATTTAAGCGAAGGACTCTTCTCGGAATCAACGACTCAGACAGTTCCTAGTTGAGTTTAGGCGAATGACTCTCCCATGAATCAAAGGCTGGGATGGTAACTTATTCCTGTATGTAAATTGTACGAGAGAATACAAAAGCTCTTAAGCCTGGTTTTCCATTGGGCGTTTACCAGCGACAGCTCCAACTAAACCAGATTAGATAAACTTTGCTTGTTTTTAACACCCTCTCCACAATAAGGCAAGCCACTTAACCGCAACTAATGGGAGTAAACTTGTTGCTAATTGAACTAAATTGGAAACTGAACTTTTTCGATGTGCACTTTCAAATTAGATGGAAGCTTCGTTAGGTTGAGTTAGTTAATCTAATTGTCGATTTAGATATCTAAAATGTGTGCCGAAATTATTATCATTTTAGTAGTTGTAGCGTTTCGTTTTATCTCAAGTTGCTTCTCTGTGCTCATTCTTAGATGACAACTTTTGAATTGATTTGGAACGACACCTTGGAATGACAGAGACCTCTAATTTTAAGAAAAGTGATCTTTTTAATAGGTAGTGGCTGGCTATGCTGGCTGTGGCTGGAATAAAACAAGAATAGTAGCCTCATTTCCGACTCGAGGCAAATTGGCCTAGCCAGGTTTCGACGAATTTTAAAAAAGTCGAACAAGCAATGAGGACAATTATTAGGCATTTGATGCTTTGAATTAAGGAGGAAACATGTCAGAAATCATAGAAAATTGTTCATTACAGTCATGTTCAGCATATGCAACTGCTGAAGAGGCCATTCGATTATGGAAAGAGAGACCAAATGTTGTCAACAGAAGGTTGTGTGGATGTGGAAATTTTTGGAGCAAAAAATATGAACTCAAGATTGAAAATAAAAAAGACACCGCATTTGTCAAGATTATAGCAGATGAGATAATTGAACAATTAGCTGAAGTCAAACCTACTACAACGGACAGTCGAGCTTCAACAGATTTAAATCGGACATTGAATGCGATATTAGATTTTGCTTTCGATGACGTTGTTGTTAGGCCTATCAAAAGTGATAACGATGATGGACATTATTTTGATGAAAACAAGTCTGGCATGATGCTAGATTTGACATTGAGGAAACTGCTTCCAAGATCAATGAAAAAGTTCAAGATTACTATAGAGCTTGTAGTTTCGTTTGCAAGGATTGGCAATGGTTAGTTTTGAATCTTGACAGCATTTGTGCTTCAATTTGTTGTGCAGAGGGAATATTCTCTAGGCATCATTTCATTGAAAAATGGTGCCTCCTGTTTATGCAATGTTCTGAAACATAATAGTCCTGCAATTTCGATTGGAAGTGACTTGTTTGTGTCATAAAATATGTCACAAAATTTTTCATGAAAAAGCTTGTTGCATTAAAAATTGCGCCTATTTTCAGTTGCTTTAATTGCATGAACTGTTATGACTAGTTGGCTCTGTGGTCAAATGTAATTAAGAATAAGGAAAAATAATGAGCTTGCTTGCCCTTTTTACTGTAGATTTTCTTACAGTAGTGCTAAGATGTGATACTTTACAGTATATGTCACTGTCCTTCTTTTGTACAAAATTTTGTTGTATAGAATTTTTATCTTTCTGAGAATTCTTTATTACCAGGTGGTCCTTTCTCATTTACCAATTGGTTTATGCCACTGGTGGTTCTTGATGGTGAGCATGCAAATTTCACAGATGAAATGTTGCTTGCCCTTTCATATGGCATCAAATACAAGCAGTTGAACAAGGCTAGTGGAAGGTATGCAATAATTTCACATTGTTTGAAAATGTGCCTGTTTAATGAAAAAAATCTTGAGTGATGTGATAAATCAAGGGCTTGAAAACACTACAGTATATACAGTAAAACAAAAATGAGGATAAAAAACTGACTATGAAACAGAAGATAGTGTGAGCTAATTTTTCATTGGATAATCATCTTCCAGGGCCGTAGGAAACATCTTAAACTTGGAGGGGCACGACACTTCAAGGGCACTTTTTTCATTTAGCTAAAGGGGCATTTCCTGAAGCAAAAAGGGCACTTCTTTGTTTATTTCAAAATCTTGGGGGGCACGTGCCCCCAGTGCCCCCCGGTTCCTACGTCTCTGTCATCTTCCAATTGTTTGAATCTTCTTGCAGGTTCGATCTCCTGACTACTAGCAAATTTCATGAAGGTGCAACGCCAACAGGCACCCTGTGTGCAAACCTACCATGGTTAAAAGAAACACTTCTTCCAAAACTGAAGAACTGGTCAGAAACATTTAAACAAGAAGATTTTGCTTCATCAGAAAAGAAACTTCACTCGCTGTCATTGGTTGATGTTGAGGAATACACAAGAGTTTACAATGAAATGAAATCAAAGTATGCACAGCCTCTTATTGAGGTTAGTGTTCAAAGTTGTTTAACAATGGCTAAATTTAAACACTAGTGGGGATAAAGCTGCTAAGTGGGGACCAGTTTTCTTGTTAGTTTATCAAAAAGCGTAAAGTGAAGTGCTAGCTACTGAAACAAACTCAGGTATTGGCTTTTAAAGGAATCAAATCTTTTAGTATTTTTTGCTTTAATCAGTTCATCCAGGAGAATTGCTGACTTTGGAATGTCCTTCATTTGCAATACCTGTCAGAAAATTTACCTTAAAAATAGGCTAGTAAGCATTTAAAAAATTGTAACAATTATTTTCTGAGAATAATATCTTATAGTTTATACAAAAAAGGAAAACTAAGGAGCAAATTTTAATTTGGTCAAAATATGAATCATAGTTTTAGTCCCTGAATATATTTATTTAAAATCTGATGAATTTGATTATCTTTCTCTGCATGATTGCAGGCTTGGCAAGAAAACACAGATCCACAAAAGTTTGTTTTTGAAGACATCTCCATAGCATCATACTTGATTGTAAGTTCCCAGTGACAAAAAGTTTGTTTAAAAGATACTGTACTTGTTATCAAAACCTTTTACCAAGTTTGTAGTGAGAAGGTTGTTGATTCGTTATTTTTAATCTCGTTCTTCCGTATTGCAATATTTGGAACTACCAACGTCAACCTCTCTTCTATTATAACTTGTTCTTTCATCGCCTAATTTCAAAGTTATTATGTAAGAATGGAAAGTGATCAATTAGCTGTCAGTCTTATGTACCTTCCTTGTTTATGTAAAATTCTGGGGACGAATTTAATATAGATTTTTCTTGTTATTTCGAGGTGTTGTGGGAGGA